>JAJJMB010000289.1:214414-230376 GCA_023531105.1 Papaver atlanticum | reverse complement strand
GAAATTTACTGGTTATTATGGTTGTAATGAATCATTTAGATGATGATTGAAATTCATTTGCTGAAGTGCATACAATGTAATGTTTGATGAAATTTACTGGTTATTATAGTTACATTGATTCATTTAGATGATGATTGAAGATGGGGTTTCTTCATAGACCAATTGATAGTAAATGAAAACCTTTGGTTTGTCTCTTAGTTTCTGGCTATTTAAGATGCAATTTTTAGTATATTTAGTTCCTTTCTTTTCCCAACTATTGGTATAGAGAAGACCTGGGCAAACAAACAAATGTCTTCTTGCTTGAACTTATTTTATATTTCTGTATATTATTAGGTAGGACATATTCTGATCAGAAACGAGGATGGCCAACCAAGGACACTGTTTAGGATGCAAATTTCTGCATAGACCATGTCCAGAAGGGTGTCGTTATATTACACTGTTTCATACATACTTCGACGTATCAAGATTCAACATAGGAGATTCAGCTTCTCCTACTGATGGACAACAAATAGAAGACCCAGCTTCTCCTACCAATAGACAGCAGATAGAAGACCCAGCTTCTCCTACTGACAGACAGCAAATGGTAGGCCGTATAATGGATAGCACCAAAAGATTTGAAACAAAGGCTAGAAATGATGAACCTGTTTTTGGGGCAACAGGAGTCCTTTTAGCACTACATCAGCGTGAGAGAGATGAAGTTAGCCGCTTTAATACCATGGTGGGCCTGAGTCGCTACATTAAAATTACCGAGAATGTCGCATACCTTACTCGACCAGAGACAATTAATCATTTTGTCCTAGCAGATACAGAAATACTTGGACAGCAACACCGAGCTTGTCCAGTGTGCATGTATCTACCGCAAAAGTGTGAGGAGAGTTGTCCATTTGTTCGATTCTTTGAAGAACATGTATCTGGAGGTTCCATCAGAAATTTTTATGCACTACTTTTGGGCACAACAGATGTGTTGCCTGATCGCCTTAATCCTTGGTCAGCTGATGACATAGCTATTATAAATACTAAAACAGTGGAATTCGAAGATAATGCTAGGGTCCACGATCCTGTTTATGGGATAACAGGAATAATTTTATCATTGTACAGGAGGTGGTGGAACCTTAATCGGCAGGTTAATTTGATTGAAGAGGCAGAGCAACGGCATCTGAATGTGCAGAATTTTCCTACTGCTCAAATTGGTTCTTGCGACAGTACTACAGACGAAGGCAAAGGGATTGTTGTCCCAGAATCAACAAGTGTTGCGGACAATGAATCTAGCACTATTGCATATTTGAATCACTGTCTCTTCATGGAAGAAGATAATGAGTCTCTTCATAGCAGAGAAAAACTGTTGGGGAAGTATATGGAGTTCCAACATGAAGTTGCATCACTCACGCCGCTACCACAAGAATGGAATTATTCTTTCTTCTTTCTACAAGGAGAATCTTCAAACAGTTCTCCTTTAAGTTCAGTTGATCACCAAGTAAGATTGTTTTTTTTATCATATCTTTAAGACAATTTTATTTCCTTCACTTTCTTCTGTTTTGAATTTGTTGTTGTTACCATGAGTCCTTCTGTTGATGATTGTGAATGTGCACTTTTATGTCCTTGTCTTGTTTTGACGATTGAGAGTGCTAATCAGATGAACCAGTCATCAGATGATCGGTTGCAGCAACAACCAGAACAACTTCCAGATAGGCTACCTGTTCAGGACATTCCACAACGAATAGCAGAGAATGTTCCACAAAATGTACCATCACAGCTACAACAACTGGCAGCTCCTTCTCATAGCCAGCAAGGCGCTTCATCATCATTAAGAGCGTTAACTTCGTCTCAACAAGGAATGAGCAGCAGTAGCTCAGGAACACCACCAACAAGTGCTACCACAGACACTGCATGAGCCTAAAAGGTATGCTGGTCCACCCTACTATTCCTAGCTCCTAATCAGAATTTGTTTGTTGACTTAACTTACCTTTAATTTGAAATTCCTTTGACTGGTTTGCTGTATCTTCTATATTTACTGGTTTTTTAAAATGCTCTTGTTGATGCTTCTCAAGTATTGCATGTAGCTTTCTTGCAGACTTATAAGGTATTGTTTTACTGTTGAATATCCCAAGATTTGCACTTGGAAATGTCCTCCATCTTATTATTTTAAACTAAACTCCGATGGAGCTTCCCTTTTTCTCTTCTTGCAGGAACTGGTGATGTCATTAGGGACTACGGAAGTTTGTTGCAGCACTAAAGTAAAGAACTATTGAAGAAACAGAAAGATTGGGTTATGGATGTGTCACCCGAGAGATGAATTTAGCTAGCTAATTATTGCTCACCCATCGTCAATCGACCCTCAGCTATAGATTAGTATGTATGGTTGTTGTAGTGGCAGTAGTAACTTCGACGTTCTAGTTTACATTCCTTTATCAATACCACCATCCCTAGCTCTGATTTCATGTCTTCAGTACTGTTTATCATTTGGTAGTATGTCTTGCTGATGAAGCGTATACTACAATATAGTCCTTCATCTTTGAAGAACCACATGGGTTCCTCTTTGGGTGTTTCACTGATTTTATAGCCAGGCACATGCTAAAGTTTTTCAGGTTAATGTTACATCTAGACTCAGTTGGGCTGAACAGGCCAACCCCGGACTTGGGAATGTTCACCTTCGCTAGTTTTAAGGGTTTTATGGTCATAACACAGTTATTGATGGTTGCAAGCTTATAATGATATGTGCCTCTGGTTAGAGCATCCTTTAGTTGAATGAACCAAGGCTCTCAGCACGGCAGAGCCTTAATTAGTGCGGAAACCCTGCACTGAACGACATTTTAAGGAGTACTTAAATGTTCCTGAAGTGTAGTAAGCATTTCATGGGAAAGTGGCTTGAATTCTCTATGCACAGAACTAGTATCCCTGGTATGACAGCGGAAAACTTGGTTGGTGGAGTCGGGTATACCTCACATTGTAACAATAATGGGTGCAGACTGCAGGGCATGAACTTCCACTTAATTGCCCTCGACAAACCTTCATAATATATCACAATGTACTCGAATGACATTTCTTTTGATGGGAATGTACTCTAATGATGACTACAGGAAATAGAAATCCAAAATACTAACAATATTTTTTTTTCTTTCTGAAGTTGAAAATCGCCATCGTCATGCTTGATATAAAAAGGGTGTTGCATAGTTTCCTAACAACCCAAGTTATTTGCAAGAACTGTATATTGCTGATTAATGGTACCTCAATCTTCTTTTGGATCAGATTAGATATTAACCTTGCTTGGATCAAAAAACACGTTTTATCGAACCCAAGTTATTGCAAGAACTGTATGTTACTGTACAAATCTCGGACGCTGCTTGGATCAACCGCATTGCATTTGGGAGATACTTCTCAAAGTGTTTATCAATTGCAATCCCTATATCTCCAAAACAGTAACATAGCAGGGGGGGGTCAGAGAACAGTGGGTTACAAAGATGGGACATTATATCATCACAAGAAGGAAAAATCCTATCATAGCACGACAAATGTCACCTACAACTTCAAGGGATGCTTCAAAAAAAAAAAAAAAAAAAAAAACGAAATCTTGGAACTCTTTGCAATTTTGCAAATTCCATATCCAAATTCAGAACCGGTGGCATGAGCTAGTGGCCCCATACAAAGCTTTGTCATGTCCGTAGAACTGTCGCAACCAAATACATAATACTATAATTCTTTGCAAGAACTGTATGCAGATGATACCAAAATTGTTATACCTAGTGATTTGGATCAAATTATTATAATTTGATCCAAATCACTAGGTATAACAATTTTGGTATCGTCTGCAGCACTCAAATTCTGGATGTATACACGAAGGACAACGCAGAGGACTGCTTGCTGGCCTCCTTGATTCATCATCGTCATCTGCTAATCATTCAATATGAGGAAAGCTGGAGAGGCGACATGAAGCACCCGAATTAAGGTTCCGAAAAGATGAAAAACTGTGGGGGTTTAAGATCTAGCCAGTGCCACTCCACATCTTATATGAAACAGATCAATCTACCAAATCAATGAGCACTCCACATCTTATATGAAACAGATGATCCAGTCGCGACTAAATGGAACAATAACAATCGATAATCAAATGAAATACATTGACAATGACAAGCAGATTGTGGAGTGATATCATGTTAAAAGCCAAAAGAACAAAACCAACATAATAGAATGAAGCCAAGTGCATATATTAAGGTTGCGTTCATCCAATTACCTTCTTCTTAGCTTATTTGGAATCATTTTCCCGTATATAAGTAGCTGAATTTAGTGAAACTAAGCTTTCCACGTAAGTCTCCAAGTAAAAATAAAAATCATCAATGCCGTTGATAGCCAGATATCTAACTCTGTCTTTCTTTTGGTCGTATAAACCGAAATGACACCAAACCATTATAAGAATAATATCACCGATAGAACTTCAACACATGTGAATATGTAGTAATCCTTTCTTCTGTAGTGGTGAATTTCTTAGTCCAAGATTCCGTCACTCCATAATTTTGCATGACCCATGCATCAACTCGACGAGTAGGGAAACCACAAACTAATAAACAAAGGGAATCTCCCAACACTCTAAGTTTAAAAGTGCTACTATCAGTTTGGCGTATGATAAATTCTTCTGTAAAAGGAAATTTCATGAACTTCTCACTACTAATATCAAAAGCAACTATGGCTCTGGAGATTTTGCCGAGGCTCTCAGTAGTTTGTGTAAAATGAAGAGCACCATTCAGAAGCAAACCTACTGATTCCCCAAGATTCACACAAGGGAAGGTGGTGTTGACTACTTTTCTCCATGAACCTGATTTTAACGTGAATGCATAAAAATAAATCGTATCTATACATAGCAACTTGGAATCATTATTTTTGCTATCATAACCAAATCCATAGGAAAGCAACCAATGTCATCTGGTGGTATAATTACCTTATATTCTCTAGTTGATGGGTTCCAAAGAATTAGTGGATTATTGCCAATGGTACCTAAACAAAGCAAGCCATTACAAGATCCCAAGACTTTACTGAAAGTAACTCCTTTTAATTCTTTCACTGGATCATTCATTAGAATCACTCCGTCACAGTTGCACAATGATGATTTTGACGCTGATAATATTGCATCATAATCTAAGGAATAAAAGCAACTATGGCTTCGGACATCTGAGCTGATCATGAGTTTAGGGTTTTTGTTGGCAACAATAAGATGATCCTTGATAAATTCAGGACTACAAATTAACCTATACCAACTCTTGCATATGGACTTGAAACGTAAGATGGATTTCACTGGTATTCTTAATAAAATCTCTTTTTCTATCTCTTGAGGAATGCTTGGCATTGTTGCTTTTTCTCATGGGATTCATCCGCAGGTGTAATTTACTTTTGACTTTCATGCCGTGGTTAATATCGGATCACTTTTATTAATTAGGGTAGGAGAGGATTTTTAGTAACTACTGGTCCGAGCCGGCTCCACCCCCGATCTAACCGGCCACATAGTCCATTTAACCCATCAACCGTTCAGGGTAGAGTTGTGGTTTGCTAATGAGCAGGCAAAAGGATCTCTAGTCCATAGTTGTAATTTTGTGATGAATATTCGTGATATAGAGAATACGACCGATTAGTGTTTACGCGGTATACTAATACAGTGCGTTCGGTTCAGGTTTCTGGGGCCCTTGAATTGGATTCTGATGGAGTATACCCAAATTCTGTCCAAACGAATAGGACGAAAATTTTCGGAATCCAATTCTCCTAAAAATTGTCTTTTCTATTGTATTCACGAACCAGTGGAACGGAATTCAATTCCGAAGAAAAAAGATTACCTCGTAATTGAATTCCGGGATTTGGAAAACTTGAACCGAACACGATGTGGACAAACATATATTGTTTCGTGACGCACTAGGTATGTAAATTGCTTGTCAATAGAAATGACACAGTATGTGGACAATAGATCCGCAGTCTTTACACCATGGACCAATATGGTGCTTTAATGTCGTCATTAATTCCACCCAGTAACCACGCGCCACCTAGTAATCAGCCGCCCGCCCCACCAGTATCCATTTTCTACGTCAGAATGATATTATACATCCGTACTTAGCTGATTATATAACCGACAATCATGCTCTTGCTTATTACAATCTTAGATAACCATCAGATTTACTTAAGCCTAAACCCAACGGTGATAAATTGGCGATTTACATAATTATATAAAATTTTAAAGCAGTCAAGATGACAATACCACGTCTGGTATTCCGCGACCACTGGAATACAGAAGCGTGATCTCCACGCGCTTCTCTATAAAAACTACTAATTGCGGCTCTTCATTGTAAACTACGCACCACCAGCAGTAATACAGTGTTTGGGAAGAAGAAGATGCAGTCTTTACAAGAGAAAGCTTCAGAATGGAGCGGAGTGAAAGCTGAAGATGCATTTTCTATTGATGAAACTAATCTTTTTCAGAAATTAGGACTTCAGACATTTATTAATCTTTCCACTGATTTTTATACCAGGTTTGTGTTTGTTTTTTTTTGGATTTTGATTTGGTTTAATTGGTGAAGGTGTTGATGGGGGTTTTTGTTTGAGATTTTTTAGGGTTTATGATGATGAAGAAGAATGGTTTCGTTCAATATTTGCGAATTCGAAGAAAGAAGATGCAATTCAGAATCAGTATGAGTTTTTTGTACAGAGAATGGGAGGTCCTCCTCTTTACTCTCAGAGAAAAGGTAAATTGCAATGAAAAATTCAATCTTTTTATTGTTTTGCTATTACATTTTGATTGCTAATTTTACTTCAAATTTTAATCTTTGGTTTTTTTTTTTGCATATCAGGATTAGGTCATAGTGATTAAGAGTTATAACTTGATTAGTGATTGATGTGTGGATTTGGATTGTGATCAGGAGATAATTTAGAAAATGGTGTACTAGTTAGCTATATGTGGAATTGGATTTACATACTGGCATTCGGTTTAGAAATTCAACTTCATAACACATTTTCCGAGTATCTTGCTTGTTCTTAGATATCATATGCTTTAGAGATGAAGATTAGGCTGTTGAATTTTGGGATAATTGGGAAGGTAGTCTCATCATGCAGTTGCAGTGTGTCGGTTTGTCAAAAACACATACTTAATGAAATAGATATCCCCACAATTCCATATAGTGATTGTGTTCGATTGCGTAACTCTCTAGTGTATGAATTATGTTAGAGACGGCTTGAAAACCTTAAAAGTATAATAAGACCTTCAGAACCTAAGTTGTAAAATATGTAGTCTACTTGCAAGTATGGGCTCAACAAATGGACAAAATTCTTTATCTTTTTCGGTACATTCAGTAATCAAGATTTGTCCGACCTCTGGTCTTTCTCAACTAGGACTACCTACTTTGATAGTGTAATGCATCCGCTTTGCACCTTGGACCTCTTGTTTTTCTGAGCCGGGCCATTCTATAGGCAATTCGATACTCTCGCTTCGTCGGGAGGATGGTATAGTTGGGAATGTTTAAGTGGGCACAGCTCTTATCTCTAGTTTTCCGTGATACCATGATCGTTCACCCTGTTTCTGATAGATTAATATTGACTTCGGCCACCAAACCACTGCTTGCTAAGGTCTCTGTAATTAGGGGTTTAGTTGTGTTAACAATCACATTCCATGTCTAACGTCATATATGAAAATTAAACATAACTTTATTTGTATTTTTCATGTAAATAGTCACCAACTCACTAAAATTATTATAAAACGATATCTAGATACTTTTCCAGGCTTCCAGCCCTAGATAGACATGTACCTTTCTTCAGACATCACTTACACTGCTTTGCATGAGAAGCCTCCATAAATTATGATACCACTTTCTCATTTGATGCTGCAGATAATTTAAGAATTCCTCTTGCTGTCTCAGGATTGTTAGGTTTATCATCATTTGCACACCCACGTTTACCTCATAGAGGATTTTAGTAGTTGAAGTCTTTGAAGTTAGAACAAGTGAATGGGCTTAGCAGCAATGCCATTAGAATGGTCGTTAGAAACAGTTAGGTGTAGCCTGTAGAAGTTCTAGATGTCATAGAAGTGAGTATATTAGAATTTACTGATCTAAGCAATGAAGTGTGTAGCTATACCCAATGTTTGAAGATGGATGTTAAATGACAAAACATTCAAGAGCGTTCTCCTTGAAATACTCTAGGATTGTGGGAAAAGTGCAAGAATAGCGAAAAAGATTTTCACCGTTTTATCTTACGAAAGCCGCTTTTGACCTTTGCAACCGTCTTTGTCCTCTTCTTGAAAAATGCTTGGGGTTTTCTTTGCAAAATTTTCGATTTTGTATGTGGGGAAATTCTGCCCGAGTCTCTTAGTTAGTTTTGGGAAGAGTCTGAACTAGTCGTTGAGGTTAATTGTTTCAGTTTTATAATACAACTTCCAACTGCTAGACCATTGACAAGATATTTGTTGTGCCATGGTCATGCCCTAAATCTCTTCCGTTTAGTTATGCTTAGCTGCTGGGTTTCCATTTGAAAAATGAGAAACTTATGATTTGCTTGTTGCCTTATTAGGCATTATGGAGTCCAATGCTCTGAACTGACACGATTCTTGCTGAGACTTGAGTTCAATCATATTGTTTATTAGTGGTAATCAGCTTTGTGAATGAAAATTTGCGGTGGAATTTCATGCGAGGTTAAACCTGAAGTTAGATTTGACTTTGCACAAAGCAAATGATTTCACTATTGCTATTAGCCTATTACTCTTGTTTCTAAGCACAGTACGTAGTGTTTTCATGTGTGGTTTGACATTTGAACTTATTTTTGTGATGACATATCTGTAGGTCACCCTGCTCTGATTGGGAGGCATAGGCCATTTCCTGTTACTCATCAAGCAGCAGAAAGGTGGTTACATCACATGCAGCTAGCATTGGATTCTGCCACCGATATTGATGCTGATTCAAAAATCAAGATGATGAACTTCTTCAGGTACAATTATTTCATCCTCTCAACTTATTCATACTTTCTTATCTTGTTCTCTTTCACAAATTTCAAAATTGTACATTTATGGATTCACTTTTCTAGTGAAAAAAGAAACATTAACATAATTCACTTGTTCTGCCAGGCACACAGCATTCTTCCTTGTAGCAGGAGATGAACTGAAGAAACAGAACCAACCAGCAGCTCCCTGCAAGCAGGGGTCTACCCAACCGACTTCACTGTAATATTTATTGTTTAGCCATATAGTGACTATTGTTAGAACATACCAATAACAGATGAGAAATCATAATTCATCCAACACTGAATGTGTTTTACTACTGTACAAGGAAGATGTCTGTCATTCTCATCAAATAATCTAGTAAATCAGAATCTTAAGACTGGTTGTGTATGCATTGCAATTCCTGTTCCCACTATAATTCAGATTTGTCACCCATATTATCGAGACATCCAAGAACTGAAAGATTAGTCAGTCCAATTGGAGAAAAAGAAGCAAAAGAATGGACTACAATTGGCTACAGTTGCCGACATAGCGTGTACATGTCAGCCACTATGTCAGGTCCTCAGCTAACGCCTGTTCGTATACCATAACTCTAGTAAAAGATTTTCGAAAATCTTTGTGTTGTGTCTTGCTGTGTTGGGTTTTAACCCCACAAACTGGTAGGAGGAGCAATGGGTTGAGGTTTATATGGTGGTTGTGAGATGAGTAGTCCCCATCAGATTGTTGGAAGGTCAGGGATAGACGCAGATCTCTGTGTACTCTGTTTTGATATTTTAGGCTGGTAAAGGAAAGACAAATTCAATTCCATGCTGTGTTTGGTGTAAACAGAAGAACATGCTAATTCCCATTCCATTTAATGCTTGTGATTTGAGTTTAATAGGTCCACTCCTGACTCCTTGCAGCTCCAAGGCTGGTACTTTGCAGCTCTAATATTTTAGCCGCTCTAGTGATTTAAGTCATACTTTTCTTCTACAGGAATACCATCTCCCGATTTTCTTACTTACCTCGCAATATTTTTGTTGTTTCTGACTTTGAGCTGTATGGGTCTCCACACAGGTTACCTTAAATTAACACACCATAAGACTAATTCGCGGCAACTCTGGAACTGATCTTGTTTATTAAGACCGGAATCCATTGTTTTTGACTTTGAATCTCTGAGGTGCAAAACCTAATCTTTATTTAGTTTTGAATTAGTGTCAAGTCTTATTTCACCATCTTTAACATTAACGGACCTAAATTACTGTCAGGTCTTGTTTCACCATCTTATGTCACAATATTTTTGTTGTTTCTGACTTTCGAGTCTTGGATTGTATGGGTCTGTCTGCTGCACACAGTTTAGCCTTAAATCTCATCCAACTGAAAGGTTTTGCCAACCACTGCACTAGTTAGTTAGTTACGGGTGTTGTTTAAAGATTAGGCTGACCTAACCTTGATTCCATGTATTCCCGCAAATAACAGCAATATCCATACCCTTTTTTTTTATGTCATTTATTTCTCTCGAACAACCTCTAGTATTAAGCAGTCTTTTTCAAGTCAAATCACTCAAATGTATGGCTCCTGCTGCTAAAGTCAAAGATTTCGACATTCATGTATGGCACAAACACTACAATGCAGTTAAGCATGGCACTTGCCGATTCCCATGCTTTGAGAACGAACTAGTAAGAAAAAAATGATGCTTTCTTTTGGATTCTCTAGTGTCACTTTTGCTTTCGTAAAGTAGATATAATATAAATCGTATTTATACACCACGTTTTTATTCTTAATTAGCAGGAGGCGAGTAAATTTTTGATGGGGCGATTTTTAAAGGAGACACGAGAGATAAATGATATGTTATACGTGTCTTTGATATTAATTGATTCACATGAATTCTATTTCCAAAAATACAAATATAATTAAGATAATCAATTTTCTCTCCAAAAATACACTTCTTTTGTATTTTTGGAAACATAATTCATGTGAACCAATTAATATCTAAAACATATATCAACATATCATTTGTCCCTCATGCCCCCTTCAAAAACGCCTCCATCAAAAATTTATCCAGCAGGAGGCTGCCTAATAAAGACATGACTTCACAAGACTCCATGACCTCACTCCCAGTAGCGGCTGTACTACGGAGTGTTTCATTTCATCGCTACTACCACTTTCAGATTACGTATTAGTATTACAACGTCATAGACCCATTCTTAATTCAATAAAAGATGAAGGCAACGTCGCATGGTTCGTCCAGAAATCGGATGCATGCATCCACCATTTGATCTTTAAAGTTAATGCATCACAGGTAGGTAAATATGGAAGTGAAAACACTGAAATTGCTTTGACATTGTTCTAAGAAAATAACAATGGGCGGCCCACCCCAATGCATCTAACTGACATAGATAAGGATCCCACTATAAATGCAAATTTGCCCCTTTCGAACAAGCAACACTTTTTAATTCTCCAATCTTCCTCATTCGTCTTTTTCCTCTTTTTATATCCTCAGGAATAGTTGTTGGAAAAAGACGTTTGTTTTTGGCGCTTTACGCCTCCGGGGAATTTCTTTTCTCAAGTACAAACAAATTTTTGTTTATTTAAGTTTTTTATGAAGTTCAATTAAGTGGGCAACCCTGGCTGCAATATCCAAGGTTAGTTTACTGAAACACAGTTTTAACTTTCTAACTCTTGCACATGACATTCCCTATGTAGAGTAAGATCAAAAACTTGATATTTTTGGTTCTTTAAGTTGATATAAATCGCCTAAACCTTCTTCAACAAAACAAATATACATAAATGGATGTTGTTTATAGAAATTAAGATACTAACGAGTTGTAAATATATATCTCTTCCTATCATCTGTCATTTTATCAGAGACATTTGCACGGTTAAATCTTTTCTTTTCGTTTAGAAACAAAAAACAAGGAAAACCAAGTTTGTGGAACCCTAACAAAATGGGCAAGCGTTCTTTCTTGTCTCAGCTCATCTAATTTCAACAACTTGTAATTAAGAGAAAGAGAAAAGTGTAATTGATTTTTTTTACTTCGGTTTTCAAGCAAAAAAAAAAAAAAAAAAACAAAGGCTCCACTATGCCTTTTGCTTTTATTGATTTGGCTCCACTAATTTTAATTGGGCCGACCGACTGGAGGGTCCGAAGGGAGGGAGTCCATTTTATGGCCATTTTTTTTGTAAAACGAAACCTAACAATTTGATAAAAATATTGGATTTGATTTCCATGTGGGTTTTATTTGTTACTTTTTCATTAGACAAGATTATCCCTCCCTTTTAGTCTAATTGTGTATCTTACTTTTTCAAGGGGTATACTTGGAAAGCAAACTTTAATATAAGATATCTAAAAATCCGTGCCTTGGAATTTTACAAATTTTATCTTGTTGGAAAAGTTATAAAAAAAATCTATGCAACGAGTACAAACAACAATATCAAATTTAAAGTTTTTTACGAAAAATCGGAAATATTTATCATTTTAGGCACAATTTTAGAAAATTAAATGTATATCCATTATGCAAACCACCACAAAGGATACATAATATTTATGTAGCCATATTTTGGTTTATACATCAACTAATTTTCCGTTGTAAGTTGCAACTAATAAAACGATGTACTCTCCGATTCAAGAAAAGTGATACTTTCACTTTAGGCACAATTCTCGACAATTGAATGCATAGCCGTTACGCAAACCACCACAAAGGATGTCATGCAACCATATTTTGACTTATGGATCGACTAATTTTCCGTTTCTGAAAAAGTGATACTTTCATTCTGTTTCAGGCGAAAGTATCACTTTTCTAAAACGGAGCGAAAGTATCACTTTTTCTGAAACGGGGCGAAAGTATCACTTTTTCTGAAACGGAACGAAAATATCATTTTTTCTGAAACTGAGGGAAAATATCACTTTTTCTAAAATTAAGCGAAAGTATCACTTTTTCTGAAACAAGACAAAAATATCACTTTTTCTAAAACAGGGCGACAATAGTCGCAGACAAACTCCATCTTCAGATTCTACTTCGGTCGGCCCTTCCACCGTGGCAACCGTTGTATTAGTACTACTAGTACAGGAAAGTGTCTCTTTTAGATGGGAGAGCCATATAAATCATCAAAACTCTTCCCCCCAAAAGCATCTTCACATGCTTACCTATCAACTAAAATAAGTAGATTAATAAGTAAAAGATCAAATTGGAGTGAAAGAATCTGAAAATTAAGAAAATGGGGTATATATTAGTACTAATCAGTAATCATTCATTTGCTCCTAATTAAGTTGTCTTTGTTTATCATTGGCCACTACCCTCTATATGCCTCGTAGGCTTGTGTTTGGACTTTGGACACCAGAGTGACATTAAGAAAATAAAAATGATGAACGGACCAAGGAAAATTGATCTAATAGTATATGGTATTTCCGGCGGATCTTATGGCTTTCTGATGGTTCTTTCACTTTTCTATATCTCGCATCAATCTTTAAGAAAATTAGAAAATAAAAATTAATTTAGTAGTTATATTTTCAATTATTACTAAAATGACTACTTTAATTAGCCTGAATTTAGTTTTTTTATGTACAATTTTAATTAGTTCCTTGATCCTAAAACTAAACCAAATTAACCTCCCCTGATTAAGCAATAATCACCGAAAAACTAAAATCTTACACAGTAGAGGGTTCACCATTATTAAAAAAAAGAAGCTATTATTAAAAGACTAGCTAGCTTACTTGATTAATTAGCTTGCATTAATGGTTTACATTTCCATGATCAACAAGATTTCTCATTAAGATAAGTATGAACACAAGAGAAAATAAGATAAATTTATTTTCTCATTATAACTTTTTCTGAAAAATTGTTGAAGGAACAGCGAACCGAGCTGAAAAAGATCTAGAATGATTATCAGGTTCATTCCAAGCTGATCCATGATCAAAATTCTGAGAATAAGTATACGGATCATACTGTACTTGACGTGTTCTCTGGTGATGCACATAACATGAGGATGATGATGATGAGTAAAACAACTTATTCTTTTCTTTCTTTATTCTTCTCCATAATAGTTTCCATCTCGGTGTTCTTGAACGGTTACTGATTACGACTACCGGCCGGATATTAAACGACGAAAGCTCGTCGTACTCGCTTCTTTCGATGTATTTCCGGCCTAATTTGAAGCCTCTACTGCTTGAACTACACCAGGATCCAATGTCCATGATGATCGACGATGATAATTTGAATCCTCACAGACGGATTTCTTTCTTTGTCTTCTCTAGCTCTCACTACAAGTGTTTTTGACTCTCAAATGGTTTAAGTCATGATATAGCACAGATCTTGGGAGGGTTTTCAACAATGTACATTGATGTTTCATGTGGTGTGTATCTCTGACTTTATATACAACAAGTGTTTCAGATTGGTTGGGAAATCAACGGTATAGATTGGTTGACTCATAATGATATTAGTTAATCAGTTAGCCGCTATGATGGAATAATAATACATATAGATTAGTTTTGTGGCTTGATTAGCTGCTCAATTTGAGATGTGGCTTGGCTCACTTCAAGCTGACCTGACTTGAGCTAAAGCTGTAGTAGTAGCAGTATGCAGTAGCCAGTGTATAGGTACTCATCTAACCTATATGGTACTGGGATTATATGGTCCAGTGTGTTTCCAAGGTTATATATTCGTTTTTGATTGCCAAAGTATTGCTCAATCATAAACAAAAGAAAGACAAATATCCCGTGCTTAACAATTTTGAAAAGGTAAAGATGAAAACTGGAGTACAGGGAAAATGCATTTTGCAATGTTATTAGTTTGACTAGTTTGAAACCCATGCTACGCACCGGGACTGTTTCTTTATATTGTTGGTATATCCACTGAGGCGGGGCGGTTCCAATAAGAGTTTAAATAGGCTAATATAAAATTACTATCCAATGAATTGATAATTAACAATTAAAACTATGTAATTGTAAATTTTTAATAATCAAATGTGTAATATTATTCTATTCTAAAAATCTCACATGATTTGAAAACTAATTTCAAGCAATCGAATAAAGCACTAACCAATTCTTCAAATAAACTAAAATAAATCAATCTAAGTAATCTCAAAAGTAAAATAGTTTAACTATAAATATTAAAGCGTAATTAGATATTTTTAGTATTTTACCCGTTCTACATACCGGGTATGATGAGAATTGATCCCATTTGGTGAGGCGGGTTTTCGCCGCGCACCTGTTTGAGAAAGGGTACCAATTAACAAATGCAGTACACCAATTGTCATTTAGTAGATTAAATGTTGGAACTAAAATCACCAATTACAAACTGTTTAAACTTTTTGAGATTAAAAAATCCTCTTAAAGAAAATACAATTGAAAAATTACTCCAACCTTTGGAATCAGTAAACTTCATGGCATTGCCAATATCAGTACTCTAAAAATTATTCGTAAGGATAGATTTGAAGTTTGCCACTCAAAGTAGCACTACACCTACCATTATACTTGGTAGATTTTAGAATAAATATTTCTTGGCTAATCAACTTTTGCAACTTAAAAGTAAAGAAACAAAGTCGTAATAATATTCTACCTTAAAATCCTAATAAGGACTTCCAATTCGGCTAAATCATGTTTGTACTTCACCCTCTATACACTCCACCATCTGCCTTACGTACCATATCACATAATTCTGTTAAGAATCAAGCAGCCAACTCAACTGCTCTTTCAGACTCCAACTCGCCTCAGTAAAATAAAAAAAAATTACACTCACTATATATTTATATCAATAGTGGGTATAAGAGATACTAAAAAAATAATAATATAAAATATGTTGCAAAATAGTGCAAACCACATGAAGTGCTTCCCGTTGAAGATGATGTAATCAAAAAAATGTACTGACATGTTTTTATTCAGAAATCATATATCAGATATCTTAAAAAAATGATATCAATATTAAATATATTGCAAACTCTAAATAGTGCAGAGAATATGAAGTGCTTCCTGTCGAAGATGCTGTAATCAAGAAAATGCACCGATATATCTTTCTTCATAAATCATATA
>JAJJMB010000289.1:114555-214404 GCA_023531105.1 Papaver atlanticum | reverse complement strand
GTAATCAAGAAAATGCACCGATATATCTTTCTTCATAAATCATATACTTTTGTTAAGAACCAATAAGCGACCAAATCAATTGCTCTTCCAGGCTCCAACTCTCTATAATTAAACGAAAAATCACACTCAATATATGGTTGTATCAACGTATTAGAGACACTATTAAGAGAAGAAATATTTGCATAATATTAATAAAAAAATAGATTGCCAACTCTACATATTGAAAGCAAATGAACTGTTTCCCGTCGGAGAATATAAAATCAATGAAAAGTACTAATATATATTTCTTCAGAAATCATATACTTGCGTGAAGAATCAAGTAGCCAACTGAACTGCTCCTTCAAACTCCAACTCCTTATAGTTAAATGAAAAATTACATGACTATATAGTTGTATCAATATTTAATATTAGAGATACTTAAAAAAAATTATGTTAATATTAAATAGTTTGCTAACTCTAAGTCGTACAAAGCATATGAAGTGCTTCTTGTCAAGGAGATGCACTGATATATCTTTCTTCAGAAATCATATACTTGCTTTAAAAATCAAGAGGCCAACTCAACTGGAGATGCACTGATATATCTTTCTTCAGAAATCATATACTTGCTTTAAAAATCAAGAGGCCAACTCAACTATTCTTCCAGGCTCCAACTTCTTGTCACTAAATAAAAAACTACACCCACTATATAGTCGTATTGATATATGACATTAGAGACACTAAAACACACACAAATTGACATAAAATATATAGTTAACTCTAAATAGTGGAAAACATATAAAGTGCTTCCCGTCAAAGAAGATGTAATCAAGGAAACACATTGATATATCTTTCTTCATGTAATCAAGGAAATATAACCAGTACTACGCACCGGGTCCGATGAGAATTTTTGATTTGGTGCTCCAGGTACCGTCACGACGCATCTTAAAACTCCAATATATCTTTCTTTATTAGTATGATTACTTTTACTGGGTAGCAAAATTTGATAAACTTTGATAATCCAATATAAGAATTTTTTTCACCAGTTTTATTATATTTTTTGTTGGCTAAAATAGATTTTTTTTTAATTATGGAATTTTATCGGCTCAAATTAATATTTTTTAATTAAATAGAATGAACTTGGACGATCTAAGTGACGAACTAAAAAATTCAACGGTCCGAGATTTTAAAAAACTTTGCAAACGTGGTGTAAGAATACGAAATAAAATCTCAACCAATAAGGACTAAGAGTTTCATTAACCACCCAAAAGGAGGGTAAGCGCTTCCTTTGAATTTGGTACCAGAGATAAAGCCCATTTTATAAAATATTAACGGACACTAAATATAAACAGTTTTTAGACCAATCATAAGCCATGGTTTCGTGGACCGCAAGTGGGAATAAAGATAAGCGCAACTTTAAACGTGGTCCACAGCTATAAATACCCCTTATAAAAATAATTTGGTATCTCACAAGTTGTGTAGTAAGTCATCTTCTTTTAAAAAGAAAAAATGACTGCAAAGATTATCTATTAACATGATTAGTTGTGATTAAAAATTGAAGCATATGTTCTACGACCGGTTAAGAAAATGTAAGGAAAAGAGAAAAGTGTTCCTTTATTAATGAACTCAAATGTTCAGGAATTAGAGAAGACCAAAACTGGATCTGTTTATCTTAAAACATTGAAACCAAAATTTCTGTGCAAATATATTATGTATTAATCGAACAAATAGATCTCACTAAAACGTTTGTGCCCAAACAAAGATAGAGGTTACTAATGAGAAATTATTAAATAAAGATGTAGTGAACAATTATAAAGTAGGTCAAAATGATGGTTCGTGTATAGAACTTCCCAAATCTATAATAATATTTGCAGCGGGGAAATATTTTGAACCATTATTTAAAGAAATAAAATATATAAATTCGTCTGAATGCTTTGAAGTATTGGCTGGAAAATTCCCTTATTTGCACTCGACTTACCCTAATCTTTTCTCCATCTACAATCGCCATGCGAGGTTTTCCAATTAAATATCAACAGGGATTGGTGGAGGTGTTAGTAACTCCCTCCGGCTCATTAGACCCGTATCTGAAACCTAAAAACCAAATACAACAACAATTATTAGATATCTTTAAACCACAGAAAATCATCTGGTTAAAAAGCCTCTACTCTAAGCCAGTACCAATAAGGTCCCGTGTAGAATGAACGTGATTTCAAAAGAGCTATTTTCAGTTTCTATGCAACACCGGGAACAAACAACAAACAAAAGAAATTCAAAACTTGAGTTGACATATTTAGGTTACAACTTCTTTTAGTACATTTGTTAGTGAGCTAAAACATACCTTGTCCAAACTAAGCCCTAGCAACTCGGTAACTGCAAGTTCATTCATTCCATATATCAATGGAAACATCCAATATCCCATATCCACCATTTTTTTACATAAAGTATTTAGAAGCCTGAAAAAAGGAAAAACATCCTTATATAGGAAAAAGAGAGTGCATAAAGGCCGATAACTACCATTTATCTGATTGCATACTCCTAATGGATGCCAAAGTAACACACTTTAAAATTAAATGGAAGAATATATCACACACAATTATAAATTTAAGAAAAAAAAGAGAAAAAGATTAGGATAGTGATGATATCAATCTTAACCTATACTCAATGTGACAATGTATTACAGAAAAAGAGAAAACTGGTTGGACAATAATATGAATTTTTTGCTACGGTAAAAGGATGATTGATAATAAAAAAAAATCACATGTATTATTAATGTTAACCAGAAGAAGAAATACGACCAACACAAATTTCGCAATATAGCTAATTTCCAAGTTGATACGCATTAAGGGTAATGGTTGTAACTTGTATAAAGGAAAAACTATAAGTAGGAACTGAGAACTTGCCAATTTTAACTGATCTCAAAGATACATATACTCGAAGATATTTGTTTACATGTTGCATGTAGGTGTGCAAATAAGGTTGCCTATTAAAGTTATATTTGTTTACACGTAGGTTCATGTCCAATTTAGGTTGCCTGATGGAAGATTGAATGTTTAGATTATTCCAAAAGAGAGTTCATCTAACTAAAGGGCACTCACATTGGTTTCGAAGGTCATGTAGATTCAAATTGCTGATTATTTTTCTTAACTCGCATAACCTAAGCGGCTAAGCCCTATAATCTAGCTGAGGTATGTGTATTTCTTGCTCAAATAAATTAGTCACTTTTATATTATGCGAGTTTACAAATGATTTTAAAGAAGTGTTTTACTGCACCACGTTTCAACTCTCATTTCTTGTACTTTGCAGTAATAAGTTCATCAGAATGTATGTATGACTGCAAAAGGTTGCAGAAAAGACAATCTAGCTAGCTAGAAGGGATCAACATGATAGATATAAAAAAAAAAAAAAAATCAAAGAATACTACAACCAACTAATGATACTGATATCAAACAAACATGGGTCGAAATCTAAGGCTAAAACTTAAAAGTTATTTTATTTATTTATTCTAGGATTATGGATTTACTTTAAAAAAATATTGATATATAAAAGATTTGGAATAAACTTGGACTAATACGTGATGTTAAATTCAAAGGTCAGCCCAAGGAGAATAGGAAAAAAAGTACCAAATTTATTGTTGTAAATGTTGTGCCTGCTCATATATAAAAGTGCAGGTAACATGAAAAGAACGAAAGACCACCCTATTTTACAATTACAATCCACTAATATTGTAATTAAAAAATGAAAAATGAAAATAAAATAAAATAAGAAGCCCTACCTGTCTTCTTAGGAACTTCAGTGTGCATCAAATTAATAAAAGTAACCCAGAATAAGGATCGTCAAATGAAACCATCACCTGCAACAACAAAAAAACATATAATCAACATCCAAATGTATTTGCAATCATATTCAACTAAAATAAACTCGAAATAGCGCCATATGTTACCATACAGTAATCATACAGTAATTTCATCGATATAAATATTGACAAAAAAAAAATCACAACAATTTGTCCTCATTATTCCAAATCATTAACGAAGAGTTCAAAACGATTAACAGCCATAGAGTAAAATCCTACCAATTGCTGACTTGAATGAAAAATCCAACCAAGAAAATGAAAATTACCCGAGCAGTAAGGAGCAATGCCAATCAACTAAAGTTTTCATTATATCTGCAAAACAATGATATTGAATCGTAAGCATTCACTAACAAAAGACAAAAATAGCAGAGAAGCAACATCCAAAAACATCAAAAAAAGAATGGGGCTTGGATTTGCACTCAAGCGTTTTTATATAGGGAGAGAGAATTTTTTATTTTTTGGAATTAATGTCTTATATTTACCAAGAAAAATCAAAAAGATTTTTTCTTCTCCATTTTGTTTTATCTTTGCCTCTGGATTAATTAAGAAACTATGTATATATATATATATAGAATATTGTTATTTTTGGTTAGGTATATTGACGATTTAATATTCCGTGATATTTTTTTTTCTTGATCAATTTTAGGAAAATATATTTAGAATATTGTTATTTTTAGTTAGTTATATTAGAGTTATTATGTTCACGGATTTTTTTTCTTCTGATAAATATAGAATGAGTGATGTAGAAAAATCTCTGGATTAATTTTAGAAAAATATATTTTTAATATTGTTAATTTTTTTACCCTATATTTATTGGATTTGTACCTTGTAATCACATATTAGATTTTTCAAGATTAAACTAATAATTATTCATAGATTTTTTACCTTAAAAAAATCTAAAAAATCTTAATTTTATTTTTTTACCCCATAAACATTTTTATCCGCTTTTTTAGATTTTTATCATAAATATTCGAAAATAACATAGTAATTGTTTTATTTTTTTTGATATTTATCATAAATACTCAAAGTTAATATAGTAAATTTTTTTTTGATGGATATGATTTTAAAATAATCATGTAAACTCGGTGTAATTATACGTAATAATTTTAGACCGTCCTACCAAATATCTAAATATTAATTTAAAATATCAATTACCATAATAATTTTTAGATGTTGTCAGTTTTTAATGCATAAACATGGTTGGATTTTCTAAATGTTTATTATTAACCCTAAAAATTAATATAGTCATTTCTAGATTTTTTTTGCCTTATAAAAGATTCAAAAATATAAATCTTATTATTTTATTCCATAAACATGTTGATTTGTTTTTTTTTAATTTCAGTCATAAATGTACGAAATTAATATAGTAGTTTTTTTTTTTGGATTTTTTATAATAAATACATGAAATTATAAAAGATTCAAAAAATATAAATCTCATTATTTTAATCCATAAATATGTTGAATTGATTTTTTATTTATTTTAATCATAAATTTCCGAAATTAATATAGTAGTTTTCTTTGGCATTTTTAGATTTTTTTCCTTATAAAAGATTCAAAAAATATAAATCTTATTATTTATTCCATAAATATGTTGAATTGATATTTTTTTTATTTAAGTCATAAATGTACGAAATTAATATTGTAGTTGTTTTTATTTTCTGGATTTTTTTATAATAAATATATGAAATTATAAAGATTCAAAAATAATAATAATCTTATTATCTTATTCCATAAATATGTTGAATTGATTTTATTTTTTTAATCATAAATGTCCGAAATTAATATAGTAGTTTTCTTTATTATCTGGATTTTCACAATAAATACATGAAATTAATATAGCATTTTTTCTAAATAATGAGGGCCGTCCGTCACGTGTGTCCCAACCATCCACCCAATCTACACCACACATTGTCGGATCAACGCACCATATTTAACGAAATTTAATCCGACGAATACGAATGGTTTTTCAATGAGCCAATGAGAGCGCGAGGTTACGCTCACCAGCCAATAAGAGAGAGGGTAAGCTCCACCAGTGCTACCTTTATTCTTGAGTGAGGGATGGTATTGAGTTTTTAGGTTGTTGATTATTTTTCTGTAAGCAAAATGTGCAACGGCAGACCGACAAAACTAAGATTTATAATATGTCTTGTTTATTTGTGCATATTATCACAATTTTTATTTTTATCCGGTGGTTTGCCTTTAAGCAAGTCATATTTTCCTTTTTCTTTTTGCACTTTCAACATTCGGTCATTGCCCCGCTGTGCCATTGGTTAAGAGTCCAACGAACATTTCATAGTAGAGCTGTGGCGGCATGTTGTGCAACCTTGAAATTATTGAATGATAAATTGACCCATAGTTATAATCTAAAATAAATGATAATTTTCAAAGAAAATGATTCGGCAGTAATTTGTTAAAATTAATATAGAAGATTACCAAATTCCATAGATTATAAATGATTTACATCCCGCGGGTTGTACCGCAAGAGACAGAGGGGGTGAGACCCACCCCTACAAAACCGCCAAGTCATAAGGGAACCACCCATTCCCTCTCTTGCCGTACAACCTGCGGGATTGATCCCGCGAGATGTGTATCACTTCCGTTTTATTTATAGGCTGCAATAACCCCATAAGTTGTAACGTGATCTAGTAATGTGATTTAGTGAGGTTCCTAAGTGATTAGCCTCTATGACATCCCATTTGCGGTCCCACCAGATGATGAAGGGCTCATAGTCCTCAAAAAAAGACAATTACATGTGCTGATATGAAGCAATAGCAGGTCTATCTCAACTCTCAAGCAAAACCATGGGCTGCATGTGGAGTAGCTAATAAGCTGAGTGGTCCATTTGTAGATAATGACTCGGCTATGATCTGTAATCATCACACCTATCTATTAGTAATTGATTACTGTTCATAAAGAAATCAATTAATTGATTGTATCCGTACTTGGATGACTTACTTTACTGATACCCTTATTAATTAGGTCTCTATACATGTCTCTATAGATATTCCAAAGTCAAAAGTTTGACCATCATTACGGCGGTCCTTACGCGCCGCTCTCCAAAAATTCTGTTTCTAAAACATGTCATTGTTACCTACACAATCTAGTAGCATCCAAAGATATCGAATTCTAACCAACCGGTAAACTACCCTGTTTCTAGATTGAAGTCGGAAAATTAACTTCTTTAAATGTATCCAAACAACCTGAATATGTTGAACTTACCTGTGGGTTCCGGCGAAAATACACTATAAGATGCGTGCACCCTATCCATTCGGTTTAAATTTTACACTTCCTCGCTGGATGTCTGGTCTACCTAGAAATAATGCCAAGGCTGGTATAACAAGGCAAGGGCTGTCAATCAAATCCTTGTATACCTAACTTCGTGATCCCGCTTCTTTAAAACTGCAATTGACTGATTTAGATTGACGACCTAATTATGATGTAAGGACTTGAAACAATCATGTCAATCTCTAACTAATCATACATTTGTACTGCGCATGAAAACACCTTCCGTTATCCATAGGCTATGTTCGAAATTATTTCGGCGTCGGAGATACTGTAGAAATAAAAGATCGTGGGACAAGAGGATCTCGAGTTCTTAACCGTATTTGGTGTGAAATGAAATTTGAAAGTCATGTCGATATAGATATTTTGTTACTGGCTTACTGCTCAATAAAATACGATGTAATCTGTTTTCAAACAGTTTCTTTGGATGAGATCTCTAAAGAGATTCCAGGCACATTAACTAAGTTGCAGTAAGCACATGATTCACGTGAGGAGAGAGAGGGAGAGATGGACAGATAAAACTATGTGTGTCACTGTGTATCCACATGGTAACAGATAGTATATACAAGAAGGTTCCACGTCCGTCAATCGAAATCAAGCTGTTTTAGCACATATGGTGGTGTGGGTTTTCAGTTCAGACTTCCGAGATCAATTCCACCGAGACTTTTCTCGCGCAGTTGCAAATAAAAATTAAAATAAATACATTTGATTTCCTTTTTGTTGCTGAGGTGCTTCTTTTCGTATTTTTTTGAAAAGTTTAGATCACTAATTGGGAAATTAGCAAGTGAATGACTTAGAAAGTTGGATTGTATGATCAGAATGATGTGGATAACAAATAGTAGATTAGTTTGATAAAGAAAACACAGCCATTCTAAATTTGACCAAATATATCAGTGGGGTTTTGACAAAGTCAGTCCCGCTAGTGTTGTTAATTTCCTCCAGTCAGCCGTCAAACCAAATTGCCAACGAATGCCACACACAGTCTACACAGACTCTACGCATATCACACAGCAAAGGTCTTGCATAAAACCCCAACGAGTCAACTTTTGTTCTTTCTAGTAGATAAGAGTTCCCACTTTCATTTCCTCTTATATAAAGTAAATTCATGTTTCTATTCTGTTGTTCCTTTTGTTAGAGATGCTTGCATTTCTTGACGAAAGATTTGTTTGGATTGCCTTTGGTTTATCAATTGTCATAATCGTAGAAGAAATTCTTTGGCAACACGTGCAAAACCTCCGATTCAGACTGTAAATCTAGAGGAAATTAGGAACCAAGTGTATGAGAACATGGAGTGTGTGCATAATGTGTTTTAGACTTTGGTGGTGTACTGTACTGTTAGGTGGTGTGTTTTGTCTTAGCTCATTGGTGGCCTATGCTCTCTGATGCGATCTGTTTTTTTAAGTCGTTAAATAAACAAAGAGTGTGTGTTCGTTTTAGTTACCAGCATGAACAAGTGCAGCAAGTAGCAACTAAAGATGCCTGGCACAAACACGACTAATGGCTTTCACACATGGTACGGCTAATTATAAAGGAGGTGAAAAAACGAAAAATTAGCCTTCTGATTAACCAGTGGGCGCCGTGACCACTGATTTCGTTTAAGTAGAACTGTAGCAGGAATCCTTGTTTAAAGGCCCATGCGCAGCCGAGCCCATAAACGTATGGGTGTAACATGTCATGTTTGAAAGGGATCAGGGATGCAACTAACCATCCAAGCAAGCATTGATGCTAATACTGTTTTTCAATTCTTGCTAAATTCTTATCGAGCAATTTGCTAGAAATTTGTTTGCTGTCGAGATACTATGAGGAATTGCTTATAAGAGCGTACACATCTTCAACTCGCGAATCAAAGATAACCAATTCTCTATAGATAGCCTATTGTGGTATTAGGTGCAAAGGATTATTATAAGAGTGCAAGAACTGACCGGCAGGAGTGTAAAGCCCAGTGTAAAGTCTTTCACTCAGGAGTGTAAAGCCCAGTGAGAAATAGACATTTGTGTCTTATTTCTAAACGGTCAGACAGACCGGTTAACTTTGAAGGTGATTGATAGAGCCACATTGATGCGTTCTTTAATAATTGGTGGAAGGAACCTTTCCTGGCTGGAACTCGCAAGACTACCATTGAAAATAACGAATAATCCATGTTGAAATTTATCCTCCAAAAGGAAGAAAAAGCAAAATGAAGATTCCAATCCTAAACGGAATGACTAGGAGCAACATCAGCATTAGTTAGTTTCAAAACTTATTTTTTTGTCGCCAATCTTTTAATAAGGTAACGTCACCCCCACCCATTTTAATTTTTAACTCGTCAACGAAAAAGCGCAACAAAAAATTATTAGAAGTACCGATTACTCTGATGAGTTATGGCCAGAACTAAACGGTAGTTTATATTCTCTTTTTCTCCGGAGGCAACTCAATCGTGATGCTCGATGAGCCGTTTAAGGGCTCAAGAACACTGTAGTATACTGCTCCACCAAAACACTTTCATGTGTCGTAGGTCCAATAAAACTACCACCAAATTAATCCATGTTGGTATGATACAAGTTTTGAAAGAACAACATGGATTTTAAAGATTTCTGTTCCCAACAGAATGACTAAGAGCAGCGTCAGTATTTGTTGTTTTCAACCTTTTTTATGTTTTGTCATCATTGTCTAATAAGCCAATGTCACATCATTAACTCGTGACCTTAAAAGTGTGAACCAAAGATCAATAGAAAAGATAAAGTACCGATTAGATCCAATCCATTTTTCTTCAAGCCCCACAACCTTAAAAGAAAAGAAACAAACAGTACTTAAGATATAAGAGATGAATGGGATGCTGGTGAACTGGAACTTGCATGTTTTGTGAAAACTGGGGAGTATTAAATTTCAAGCAACGCATTTTTGGTTGCATGAATCTTAAATTTTCAGGGCGACCGGCCAAAGGGTAGGTTTACGAGTTCCTTGGCACGTTTGGCTATTCAAAATTTTTGAAGCACTATGGAGCACAATTTCCCATCCTTATGGTGCACAATTTCACAAACATTATGGTGCACAATTTCCCTTCCTTATTTATTAAATGTAGAGAAATTTCTCAAAATCATCTACTATGGCCTCCCATATTCCTTCTAAGTAGTGATATCTCTTTCCTACATTTTAAAACTGGATCAGATCTTATCCAGGTAGTAGAGAAGAGAAATGCCACGGAAACTCAGTTTCTGTGTAAAATTTTGCTTTACAAAAAGTATCCGTGACATATTACACGGAAACTAAGTATCCGTTTTTGGTTTTCCAAGTTTTACACTGAAACTTTCCTTTTTCATTCTTTTTTTTATTAAAACTCTTTTTTTAACCCATTATATCTCCTTTTTACCTATTATATCTCTTCTTTTTTTTACTTTAAATTATCTTTTTTGCCTATACAAATATTCCAACGGAAAAAAAAATTGGGAAAGAAAATGGACACTTAGTTTTCGTTTGACATTATTTACACGGAAACTGGGTTTAGTTTCCGTGCAGTGTAGAGAAGAGATAAAAGCAGACCATAGTGAGGTTGCCTTTTGACCCATATCCCTTCTCTACAAATAGGGGATAGTGAAGGGAAATGGTGTGCCATAGTGCTTGGCCTAATGAGATCATAATCTTTATGTATATTTCGAATATTAAGAAAGTTATTACTTTTCTGAAGCATGCATTTATTAAATAGTTAATTAAATAGTGATTATACATAGTTATTTGATATGCGTAGAATTGTTTAGTGCAATTTGATTGAGTAAGATCGGAATTGTTTGGTCCCAGATTTTTGTTGAGAGGTTTATAACTCGACTTTCATCTGTTGCTTGATTGTCGAGGCCATCTGTCACTTGGTTTCTTTCTATGTGGCAAAATGTGGAATTTGGCGCATTTTCGTTTTTATTTCATCCATCATTTCTGTTATATATACCAAGGCGGTTTAGCAAGGGATGTAACGACCCGAAGAAGAGTTTCTAAATCCATCCCAAAAAGGACTTTTGGCCATTGCCGTTCTGGTTGACAGTAGCGGGACCTAAGTTTCAATTGTTAGCGTGGTTGTAATTCCTAGTGGCTGCACAGTTGCCAAAACATTCCTCGAGTGCGCAACCCTGCAAATGAATCCTGCACCTGCAAAACCCGGGTGTCCTCTGGTTGCTCCATCCGTGTTGATCATTATCCAATTTATAATAGGGTGGACCAGCCGACTGAGATGGTCTTCGTACCTTTAGCGCTAGCGAGAGGATTGTTAGACGAGGGATCACCTAGTATCACCGGAGGAAGGGATGGCTTGATATATCCATGCGACATACCATTAATAACTCTCAAATTAGATATCCAAAAGGCCTATGATATCTTGTTTGTCCAAGTGAAGGGGTCACCTCGGAATCCCAAATTTATAAAAACCCATTTGATCCATCATTATGAGGAATAATTGAGGTTGTGCATGTCTTACTTTCCTTCCTCTCTTTTTTTTCTCGGATTGATCAAGAATATCGTTGAAATCTCCCAACAAAACCCATGGTGTGGTTGGATTGATGTTGGGGAAGATTGATGGGAAGTCCTTCCATAGGTTTTTCCTTGCAACCGAGTGAGGTGGTCCATAAATACGCGTGTAAATCCAGGGTTTCCTAGGGGCAGAAGGCGTACCCAGTGCAAGAATTGAACTTCGTGATTGAAGTAAAACTTGAA
Organism: Papaver atlanticum; assembly: GCA_023531105.1. Taxonomy (NCBI): domain Eukaryota; kingdom Viridiplantae; phylum Streptophyta; class Magnoliopsida; order Ranunculales; family Papaveraceae; genus Papaver; species Papaver atlanticum. The sequence goes on along the minus strand of JAJJMB010000289.1, from coordinate 202,616 downwards.
CATGAAGGTTGTTGTGTCATTTTAGGGAGAGTAAAATGGTTTTGGAACTGTATGGATTGTGTTAGGCTTCTCATATATTTATTATTTGCTAAGGTTTCTAAAGCGTAGAGGATGTTGGGCTTATGAAGAGATACCAAACCTTTTAAATTTTGGATGGTTGTCGGTTGGTTGATTCCTTGACAGCTCCAGTCTAGGATATTTATTATAGTTCACCAGAGTTGGGTAAAGATTAAATGATCCTTGGATAAAGAGGGAGATAGTGAGAGAGTATTGGTTCGGGGGCACAGGTTAGTAGATAATATTAATTGTGAAATATCCATAGGACTCTTTGCATGCCCTAAATGGGTATAAAAATTGAGATGCAAATGATTCAGATAATGAGATTCAGGTAGGTTATTGGCTAAGGGTGGAAAAGGGGTTTCTGGGACTGGGATTTTAGAGTGGATGAGAACTTGAAATAGGTTAGTTGGAGAAGGTATAAAATTCTGAATTTAGAATCAGTTAATATGAGGATTGCTTTTGAATGATATTGATGAAATATAGGCGAGTAAAGCTAGTAAAAAAGGACTTCAAGGAAACATGTGAGGATTGCTTTTAAGAGCATGTAAAGATGATGAACAAGCAAAAAAAACTTCAAGGAAATGCAAAAGTTATACTAAATGATTATAGATTTCAGAGAGATAAGATAGCACAAGAAAAATGAATATGATTTATAAGGATGCTCTAATATAAATAAGAGAAAGATGCACACTGGAATTTCATACATTCAAACCTGAGATCTTAACTGAATACAACCATAATATTATCAAATCCAAATTATTTTTATTCTACTAAATTCCAAGATGCTTTTACAGAGCAGAACAAAGACATTTTCATAGTTGATATATAATCAAACTTTCATAACTGATATATTTTAGCTAATAACAAGGATACTTGAACGAGGTAGAAATACTATAATATTACTTATAATTAGAGCAGATGCAGACTAGTACAACAAAAACATAAATTAACCCTAAATACAATTAGCATAAGCAAAAAAATGTGGTAACTCCACCAACTCAGATAACCTAGATACTAATTAGACTATAAGGATACTGATGCAAACTTAAAAGCATAACCTAGACAACAAAGAACATAAATTTTAAACCAAAATAAGGTGGTATACATATCCACTAGCCCATTTGATGTGATAGTGAAGTATAGACCGGATGTGGCATTCCATCTAAGGATCTTGGTGTTGTTATTGGATGTTACTTGGTGGTACTGATTGTGTTGAAGATTCATGCCTATGATGGGTATCTTAACTTAAAATAGTGCTGATAGAGTTGGAGGTAGATGCAAAGAAAAAAACCATATTGCTTATAATCTTCACCATCAGAGAAATAAACTGCAAATTTGTATTAGCCTGAAGAATCAGGAGATAACTTAGAATAAAAAATCTAATCGCTCCAGTCAGTATCAGGCTCATCTCTGTCTATATTGTGCAACATTTCCTTATAATCATCATCATCATACATGGGATCAAAATCTTGTTGAGCGAGTATAGGCGGTGCTGGAATCTACTTTTCTTGATGGTTGAGCAGGAACAAATCAATACATTGTTCACTTAAGTGGCCTAGTCTGTCACAGAACTTGGAGTGGATTCTTGGCAACTCTTAGAACTCAAACCCAATCCAATTGATACCAGAGGCATTATTAGGAGAAAGAGTGCCAAACTTGACAGAAGGTGAAAGGTCTGTTCTGAGCCTAATTTTCATATAGTTATAACCAAAATGAACTGGGTATGAATCATCAAAGGAAACGAGTTCCCCTAAGTTTGGGGTATTGGCAATCACATTTACTATTCTTACCTGCTCAGGGAAAAGTTATGGAGGGTTATCTCAAAATCCTCACAAGTGAGTGAAGAGTTTTCAAGGAGGATTGAAGAGTTACAAATTTGGATCATGAAAGTATCTCAACACATCACCCTACTTCCTTGTCTTAAAACTTTAAACATTTCATGCTGAAATTCATATTTATGAGGTAGAAACCTCTGCCAAGATTACCAGCGGAGAGTTCGCCATACTACTCACATCTATACTTTAAAGCATTTTTGAGAAAAAAAAAGTTTTTATCCATTTTAGTTAAAAAAAAAAACTACCTACCAAACGATCTTGTCATTTTCTAACTTGAAGAAAAGCATTCCTAGTTTGATTCCTAAACCGATTATTGTAGAAAACATCCCTAGATTGAAGACTAGAAATATAGAAAACAAAATAGAACCAAACCTCATAAATTCAGAACACTTATGAACTCAAGGAAAGGAAACAGAGTGATACAAGAAAAAGGTGAGTTCAAAATAATGAGGATTGAGAAGTATTTATAGGGATTTTGAAAAGGAGATAGTACCAAGTACACCACCAACTTTTTTGTTCTACAACCTACATGGACAAAACCTTACACAGTCATAAGTAGGTCAAAGCAAAGACCCTTGAATACGATTGTATATGGAGTTTTTCTCTTTCTCTTCCACAATTAAACTAAAACTCTGTGTACCTGATTACGTAGAAAGTTCTTGAACGATCTCAAAAATCAATATCCAAGATCAAGCTAGTCGTATCTGAAAAAGCGGGGGTCTTACAACCTCACCCAATATTTCGCTTAGCAATCTGTATGGACTAACTCAAATATACTTTCAAGAGAATCAACTAGACAGTTAGACTCAATCTTAAGAAAAGTATATCAAAGAGTTATATCTCAATTTCTCGATTCAATCCGCAATCAAACAAATAATAATTTGCGAGCCTGATTGAATATAAGAGAGATAACTTGAACGGTACCAAAGACCAATGTTCAAGAATCAATCAATTTCAATCAACAACCAAAGGTTGGATTTACCAATTGATCGATTCAACGCACAACCTGTGATATTTCAATTATATAACAAAATATAATGCGGAAAAGAAATAACACAGACACCAGAATTTTGTTAATGAGGAAAAATGTAAATGCAGAAAACCCCCGGGACCTAGTCCATATTTGAACACAACACTGTATTAAGCCACTACATACACTAGCCTACTACAAAGCTAACTTCGGTCTGGAATGTAGTTGAACCCTAATCAATCTCACACTGATTCAAGGTACAGTCATGCTCCTTACGTCTCTGATCCCAGCAGGATACTACGCACTTGATTCCCTTAGCTGATCTCACCCACAACCAAGAGTTGCTACGACCCAAAGTTGAAGACTTGATAAACAAATCTGTATCACACAGAAAAGTCTATTGAATAGCTAAATCTGTCTCCCACAGATATACCTACGAGTTTGTGTTCCGTCTTTTGATAAATCAAGGTGAACAGGAACCAAATGATAACCCGTACTTATATTCCCGAAGAACAGCCTAGTATTATCAATCACCTCACAATAATCTTAATCGATTAACGAAACTAGATATTATGAAATCACAAACGACGAGACGAAGGTGTTTCTAACTACTTTTCTATCTTGCCTATCGGAGATATAAATCTCAAGCCAATCTTACGATTATACTCAAACACGATAGAAAACAACATGATCAGATCACGCAACTACAGATAAAATAGTCGGGTCTGGTTTCACAATCCCAATGAAGTCTTTAAGTCGTTAACCTACAGGGTTTCGTGAAAAACCTAAGGTTAAAGGAGAATCGACTCTATCTTATACAACTAGTATCACACAGGAGGTGTGGGGATTAGGTTTCCCATTTGCTAGAGTTCTCCTTTATATAGATTTCAAATCAGGGTTTGCAATCTAAGTTACCTTGGTAACAAAGCATTCAATATTCACCGTTAGATGAAAACCTGATAAGATTCAAGCTAATATCTTTCAACCGTTAGATCAAACTTAGCTTGTTATACACAAATGAAATGTAACTTCATTTAGGTTTGAGTAACCGTACCTAAACATGTAAACTTAGTCGGTTCAACAATAGTTAACCAATGGTTAGCCATATGAGCACTTTCATATCAACCTTATTCATCTTTACCATAACTAGTTTAAATGACTAAAATGAACTAGTTAGAGAGTTGTTCAATTGCTTGGATCTCATAGAAGTATACAAGACATAATTGAAGCAAAATCGATTTTGATTCACTCGAATCAATTCATGAACATTATAGCCACGGTTTGCAAAGATTGCATTCCTTATTATATAAATGTTTTAGTTCATGAACAAACCGATTTTAGAAAGTAACCTCCTTAAGTATGCAAACGGGTGCGCATACTTAAGTAATCTGATTGAGTTTGTTTTTCACTTCCAAATTCCAGCAGAAATTCACGGACGTGAAACTTCCGCCAGTATGCGTACGGGTACGCATACTTACCCGGATTTCCAACAAATGCCAGTATGCGTACGGGTACGCATACTTTGGGTTCCCGGTTTTGGACTTTTACACAAATGTGAGAACACGCTATGTTTTTATCCAACCATGGTTACTTGTTCTAAACTCTCATTTCAATCATCAAAACTTTCTTAGAGGATGTTAAAATAGTTTTTATTCACAAACTATTTTCATCAAAGCGATTTTCAAGTTATTGAAATAATCAATAAGACTTTCGTCACGAGTAAAGATGAACTTGGCTAAAGCGAAAGCTTACCAACACATATTTCGAGAAATAGATAAGCGAGATAGACTCGGCTCGAAATAACAAATGTGTATAATTGAAGTCTATATAGCAATACGACTTTTGTCTCAAATATGAGATAAAATAGATAGACTTTTGAGTGATAGATAAGTTCAAGTCTCCACATACCTTTTGTTAATGAAGTTCCACAAGTTCCCTTGAGTATTTCTTCATCTTCATTCGATGAACGTTGTGGAGTCTAAGGCTCAACTACACTTACTATCCTAATCCGAGACTTAGCTATAAGTAGACTAGAAATCAAGACTTATAGTTTTGGCAACTAAACTTGACAAACAAGCTTGAGATAACAAGGCTTGCGAGTTCGACCGAGCAGTGCTCTAACAATCTCCCCCTTTGTTTATTTTAGTGACAAAACTATCAATACATATGGAATACAAAATAAATAAACTTTGTAGCTTCTCATCCAAATGCTTAATCTCCTTGGTTCTTCAACATTACTCGAAATCTTCGTCACTTCCAAGTACTCCAATGATTCTAAAGGTGTTCAACTCAGCATCATCGTTGTTGAAGATCCGTAGCTATAACAATGAGAAAACAATAGCTCTCAATCATTGTTATACATTGTCATAGTATTATTACACATCATCAAAGTTCAATTGTATCACAACTTCGACAACAATGCTATGGTGATATGTATCACTCCCCCTTAGTCAATACTTCATCTCACATGAAAACCACTCCCCCTTACATAATGATCCGAAAACCATATGTATTTGTAGTGTGAACTACACATTAATTCTCCCCCTTTTTGTCAATAAAATTAGCAAAGGTACGAAAATTAGTGGGATCCTAATGAAATTTCCATAGAGATACTTCATGACCAAAAGAAAAGCATATATCAACTTTTTTAGATGCAATCATATAGCCGAAACTAAATGCATTCATCAAGGAGTTTATAAAGATACAAGATAACCCCTATAATATTCCACAGCCGCACTCCCCACAAAGATTTGGCAATTAAGCACAAGTTCAATTAAAAACTCTCCCCCATAAAATGTCATTCCCGAAAAAACAACAAGAGCGACCTTACTTTCACAAGAAAAAAAGGATTTCTTTGGACATTAAAAAATCACATAAGAATATGAATTTGTATCCAAAAATCTCAATTGAATTAACCACAAGGAAAATGATCAATTCAATCGGTCATGCTCAACATAAGAAAACTTACGGAGCAACACAATATTTACATAAAGATATGGATCATGGAAGATCAATACTGCGGAATAAACAAAGATTCATTCTATTTTTCATCACTATTTTCACAATGACATATAATAGACTTAATCTTTGTAAACAAAAGTTCATCCTATCTTCCATCAATATTTGCATAATACATAATAGGCTTAACTTTTGTAGTAAAAAATTCATTATATCTTTTATCAATACTTTCATACCGACATATAATAGAGTTAACTTTTGAGCATATATGAGACAATCATAGTTCACGGACGCAAACACGCATATCCCATAACAAGTTGCAATATATAAAATCATAAAGATTAATACTGCAAAAACAATCTTTGTCCTTAGAAGGTAGAATCAATCTTTTTCGCACGGATTTACACCAAGAATAGCTACCAAAGGCGTATAAGAAGATTTTCTTAACAAAGAAGAACATACAAAGTCATTGACGACCATGCACCATAGTTCACATAAGATGATTGTGAACATTCAAGAATACCATAGCAATGCGTACTACTACCCATTCTTGAATTTCCTTCTTTGTGATTCACCAACAACATTCTTGTAAAAGCTACAAATGAGCTTAGATGAGTAGTACTCCAAGAATCCAAGTGCTCAAGTCCAAGAGAAGTGGAACAAGTGCGACAAAACGGAGCAAAACACTCAAAAACAAGAGACAGGACAAAGACCAATCTTAACTCATCTAAATTCAAGAATTCTCATCTCCATTTTGAAGAGAATTCAAAAAGGAAGAGAATGCAAAACGAATGAGGTAATTCTGAGTTCGGACGAAGAAGTTACGGCCAAAACAAGTTTACCGAATATCGATGTCTACAGTCAAGTATGCATACGGGTTTGCAAACGAATTTTCATGACCTGGAGCAGTATGCAAACGGGTATGCGTACTAAATTCCCTGGATTTTGATTTTAAATGATGGTATGCATACCTGGTATGTGTACCATGAAGTCCAAACATCCCGAACTACTATTTTCAAACCTTTTTAGAAGAATCCAATCGAATTCTACAGCCTTACTAAACATAATCTGTGTGCCCCAATTCTCGTGCTTCCCTCACCGTATACATAGCAGGGCATTCCTTGGCGAGGATGCATTAACAACACACTCAAGTTGTGTTGAGGTGAGCAATATCTTGCTCACCACAAGTTACTTTTGGATTATCATGAAAGATATCACTTTTAGAACCTTTCACATCCAAATCCATCTTTCCAAAGAACTTTTTAAGTTCCAACATCATGGATACTGCCTTCTCCATAGTCATGGAATTTTCTGGGAGATCATTCCTTTTCACACTCAAAACATCATTGACTTTCTTTTGTATCCACTTCTGAGTGCGTTTTGGAACAATCAGAACCTTCTTCCCATTACTCTCTTCTAGAATTCTCGGAAGAGAATCGGATTAACTATTCTTTTGCAAGTTAGTCTTTCTCCAACTGGGAGCATCAGATCTTGTCTTCGCCTTTACAAAGTTATCCTTTTGATAACCATTACGATTGTGAAAAGGATTCATATGACGTTTATAAGCAAATCTAGGTTTATCACAGCACTGATTCCTTTGCCTAAAGGTTGGACAGTTACAACCTGTAACGTTAAGGGGATTAGTCTTAACATATGATCTTGGTTTCACAACTTCTTGTGATGCCCAAACAAGAACATCATGAAGTTTCTCATTCCTTATACGGAAACGACATCTCCTTTCCAGGTGACCTTTATTTCCGCAATAGTGGCAAACATAAGGAATGTTCTTACCTCGATCCGTGTGTGCTGACTTTGGAGGTTGATATACTTTGCTCTTTTGAACCTTAACTGCCGGTGAAGGTATTTCACTTTTGCCATCAGTGGAAACCTTTTGCTGAGAAGAATCATTATCCTTGACAAATTTTACCTCTTTGCTAGTACTTGGAGCATCTATTCCCTTATAGCCCAATCCTCGTGTATCACGATGATTTTTACTTGCTCCTAGCATAGTGGTTAATTTGCTTGAACTAGTATTGAACTTTTTCAAGTCATCTTCCAACATCTTGATTTTATCAAGAGAAGCAGCTAAATCAGCCTCAAGGCGTTTTTCTCGAGCGAGATACGCGCCTTCTCTGTCATCAAAACTTGCTTGCTGGGAGTTAATTCTTCCTTCAATTTCTGCAAGTTTCTCTTCCAACAAGAAGCATTTTTGATAAACACGGTCACATTCAAGTGACATTTTACTCAGGTTTTCCTCGGTATCTTTGAGGACCGATTCGCAAGAGCAATTCCGACCATAAAGACCTCCGTAAATCCTTTTCAATTCCTTGTTTTCTCGACAGAGAGGAGTCAGAAGAGGTGTGACATAAGAAGTTGTAATCTTCTTTATTTTCAACGAATCCAAAAACTTAACATACTCTGAGACTTCCTCATCAACGTCTCTATCAATATCTGAATCACCTTCATCAGAAACTTCATCCAACTGTTCTTCTAGGAGTGTTTCCCAATCAACAGTTTTTACATCAAGAGAATATTTAGATATTGACTTAGATGTGACAGTTCTCTCAGGTGAATCCAAGCTTTCAGAATCATCTGGTAATTTCTGAACTGGTACGTTATTAGAGATAAACTCATCCATAATAATCAGATTGCTAAAAACACGTACTTATGAGGTCTTTAACGTGTTTTCCTTATCTGATACCAATTGAAAAAGCGGGGGTCTAACAACCTCACCCAATATTTCGCTTAGTGATAGACGCATTATTGTGTCTAATATGTCTCAATTGTATATATTGTTAGTGTTCGATTTTGTATTTATTTTGTTATTTTATGTCTTTGTAGGTATTTTTAGAGAAATAAGCTCTTGCGGCGAAATTGGCTCGAAAAGTGGTGTTTTACACCCCAGGATAGAGTACTAAAGGCACCCCAGAAATGCACCGGAAGCACCCCAGAAATGTGTCGGAGGAACCCCGGAAAAATTACTATCTACGCCCAAAAATTACTATTTGCACCCCATAAGACAAGTGCTAAAGGGACACCCGTGCAGGATTAGGGGGAGGACATGTTCTTCTCAAATTCAAAAAATGAATTTTGGCGGGAAAATATTTTCATTAACAGCAGAATTTCAATCGGATATTTGGACGTGATTTAGTGAGATTCAATCCATGAAACTTAGTGGGTAGACGTGATATGACTATAGAAAGCTAGTATGGGTGATTTTATCGATCAAATTTGGCTGGATAACTTGGTTTAATCCAAACAGGGAGTTGGAGGAAAAACATGAGCTTGCATGAGTTGTGAGAAATTTAAACGTGTACTGCACGTGATTGGAAGATTTAATCGATATTATAGAGCGTGAATAAGGTATAGAAGGAAATAAATACAGCTGCAGATGCGTGAAAATCAAAATCAATGAAAAAAATGGAAAAAAATATACCCGAGTAAAAGAAGATTATTTGTAGTTAATGGAGGAGATTCAATGTCGAAATTATGTATAAATAGGTTCCTAGGATCACATAGAAGGGGGGTAGAGAGTTTGGGGTCGAGAGGAGAGCTCAGGAGGCGTGAATCAAGAGTTTTCAGAACTCTGTTGTTGCTGCTGCTGCTGCTCGTGAAGAACAGGGAAACAGCGACGGTTTCTTCAACTGGTTGTAACAGTTTCTTCAACTGGTTTGCAACATTTATCTTCGTTGTAACAGTTTCTTCAACTGGTTTGCAACATTTATCTTCATTGTAACAGTTTCTTCATCCTCTTCTGCAACATTTATTTTCATATTTGTAACGATTATCTTCATCATAACAGTTGAGAGTTGAAACAGTCGGTCTGTAACGCACCTTTGCTGTTGCAGATTTCCTGTTTCATTATTTTCTTTTCTTGTAAACACTTTTTGAGCCATGAATACATATTTTGAGTGTGTTTTCGACATGATGAGTTAAACCCCAACACTGGGACGATGGAGGAGGCCGAACTTCATACATGGGTAAATTTATTTTTATTCTTTTTATGACTTTTGCATTAAAATTAATTGAAATATGATTTGATTAAATTGGTTGTCATTTGATTAGATGGGTCATGCTTAGCTTAGGTGATTTGATGTCCCATGCTTAACATTTACAATCAATGTTTTGAGAATCTACCTTGGCAAAAATAGAGTCCATGTTTATATTTCTTAAGCTAAAATTGTTGAGAATAAATAAGTGAACCTTATGTTATAAAGATTGGCTAAATCCTTAGTCCCAGTACCTCTCGCCCATTGTTAATAGTCTTTGTATATATTTATTTAGTATTTTTAAAAACTTTAATCTCTACGAATCCGAGTGAACGACAACCCTATTTCTTACCACTATCTAAAATTACATCACTTAGCAATCTGTATGGACTAACTCCAATATACTTTCAAGAGAATCAACTAGACAGTTAGACTCAATCTTAAGAAAAGTATATCAAAGAGTTATATCTCAATTTCTCGATTCAATCCGCAATCAAACAAATAATAATTTGCGAGCCTGAATGAATATAAGAGAGATAACATGAATGGTACCAAAGACCAATGTTCAAGGATCAATCAATTTCAATCAACAACCAAAGGTTGGATTTACCAATTGATCGATTCAACGCACAACCTGTGATATTTCAATTATATAACAAAATATAATGCGGAAAAGAAATAACACAGACACCAGAATTTTGTTAATGAGGAAAAATGTAAATGCAGAAAACCCCCGGGACCTAGTCCAGATTTGAACACAACACTGTATTAAGCCACTACAGACACTAGCCTGCTACAAAGCTAACTTCGGTCTGGAATGTAGTTGAACCCTAATCAATCTCACACTGATTCAAGGTACAGTCATGCTCCTTACGTCTCTGATCCCAGCAGGATACTACGCACTTGATTCCCTTAGCTGATCTCACCCACAACCAAGAGTTGCTACGAACCAAAGTCGAAGACTTGATAAACAAATCTGTATCACACAGAAAAGTCTATTGAATAGATAAATCTGTCTCCCACAGATATACCTACGAGTTTTTGTTCCGTCTTTTGATAAATCAAGGTGAACAAGAACCAATTGATAACCCAGACTTATATTCCCGAAGAACATCCTAGTATTATCAATCATCTCAAAATAATCTTAATCGATTAACGAAACAAGATATTGTGGAATCACAAATGATGAGACAAAGGTGTTTGTGACTACTTTTCTATCTTGCCTATCGGAGATATAAATCTCAAGCCAATCTTACGATTGTACTCAAACACGATAGAAAACAACATGATCAGATCACGCAACTACAGAGAAAATAGTTGGATCTGGCTTCACAATCCCAATGAAGTCTTTAAGTCGTTAACCTACAGGGTTTCGTGAAAAACCTAAGGTTAAAGGAGAATTGACTCTAGCTTATGCAACTAGTATCACACAGGAGGTGTGGGGATTAGGTTTCCATGTTGCTAGAGTTCTCCTTTATATAGATTTCAAATCAGGGTTTGCAATTTAAGTTACCTTGGTAACAAAGCATTCAATATTCACCGTTAGATGAAAACCTGATTAGATTCAAGCTAATATCTTTCAATCGTTAGATCGAACTTATCTTGTTATACACAAATGAAATGTAACTTCATTTAGGTTTGCGTAACCGTACCTAAACGTGTACACTTAGTCGGTTCAACAATAGTTAACCAATGGTTAGCCATATGAGCACTTTCATATCAACCTTATTCATCTTTACCATAACTAGTTCAAATGACTCAAATGAATTAGTTAGAGAGGTATTAAATTGCTTAGATATCATAGAAGTATACAAGACACAATTGAAGCAAAATCGATTATGATTCACTCGAATCAATTCATGAACATTATAGCCACGGTTTGCAAAGATTACATTCCTTATTATATAAATGTTCAGTTCATGAACAAACCGATTTTAGAAAGTAACCTCCTTAAGTATGCAAACGGGTACGCATAATTAAGTAACCGGATTGAGTTTGTTTTTCACTTCCAAACTCCAGCAGAAATTCACGGACGTGAAACTTCCGCCAGTATGCGTACGGGTACGCATACTTACCCGGATTTCCAACAACCGCTAGTACACGTACGGGTACGCATACTTTGGGTTCCCGGTTTTGGAATTTTACACAAATGTGAGAACACATCATGTTTATATCCAACCATGGTTACTTGTTCTAAACTCTCATCTCAATCATTGAAACTTTCTTAGAGGATGTTAAAATAGTTTTTATTCACAAACTATTTTCATCAAAGCGATTTTCAAGTTATTGAAATAATCAACATGACTTTCGTCATGAGTAAAGATGAACTTGGCTAAAGCGAAAGCTTACCAACACATATTTCGATAAACAGATAAGCGAGATAGACTCGGCTCGAAATAACAAATGTGTATAATTGAAGTCTATATAGCAATACGACTTTTGTCTCAAATAGGAGATAGAATAAATAGACTTTTGATTGATAGATAAGTTCTAGTCTCCACATACATTTTGTTGATGAAGTTCCACAAGTTCACTTGAGTAGTTCTTCGTCTCCATTCGATGAACGCCGTGGATTCTAAGGATCAACTACACTTACTATCCTAATCCAAGACTTAGCTATAAGTAGACTAGAAATCAAGACTTATAGTTTTGGCAACTAAACTTGACAAACAAGCTTGAGATTGCAACACTTGCGAGTTCGACCGAGCAGTGCTCTAACAGTTGTCTTGGGGTAAAAACTGATTCTGTTGGAAAGGAAAATTTTTGTGTGCCGCCGAGAAACGAGTCTAAACCCTAAACAAATGCACTACACGGGAGTACTTTAGATTCGAGAGATCAATCTATACAATTCTGTCCTAAACCAAGAAATGGCCGTTCCAGACTTGCTTCGGTCACAAAGTGAAGGAGAAGGGTTGATCTTAGGGAGGGAAGCGGAGAAGGTGTTGAGATCAAAATATTGAATTTTGAAGGTGTGGCTATATTATGACTTGTATCAGAATATGGAACTGACTTGTGGAATGTAAGCTATCAGTTCTTGGTGTTTTTTCTGAATACTTGTGTGACGGCCCGAATTTTTTTCCACTTTTAACCGGCCGTGGAGTTCGGTCAACTGGAAAGTTCCAAAGTCTCCGAGCTGCCATTGGGGTGAATTTTTTTTGAAACCAAGAGTATGAGATATGGTTTTACTAAATAGTTTGTAAACAGTTTTACTAAAGTAAAGTATGGAATACAAGATATCTGACATTAAACCATTTAATCATGAACCATAGTTATTAATTATAATACTCTTTTTACAAACAACAACTTCAAGAAGAGAAAGTAACTCTTTTTACAAATCAAATATAAGGAAACTACAACAGTAAGAAAAGATAGTTACGTTTTCATAAACCAACCCAGATACATATGAATATATATGAACACAAAGTGATGTAGTCAGTTTGACCCCAAAGATCAATGCACAAAGCTTAAGCAAGCTTACTACCTCAAGCCACCCTTAAACTTTGTGGAAAACAAAACAAAACAAAACAAAAGGGTGAGCCACAGCCCAGTAGAGAGATAACGATACGATAACACGAGTATAAAGAATGCCCAAATACAAATAACGATAAGATATCGAATCGAGTAAAGCATAAACAATGTGTTAAGTTGTTAAGCACATACAAATCGAAGTATCAAAGGCCTTACCAAGCCAATACATAATCGAAATTATCTAAAACCAGTGAGTTCGTAATAATCTACCGTGAGGGTCCGAATAACCATCTGTCGAGGTTTATCAGAAAACCACCGTATCGTCCCGGACGATCTTCCGCAGGTCACCATTAATATGGATTATCCCTTGTGGGCCCGACAAACTCATCAGTAGTTTTCTCAATCAAGAGGATGCTCAACGCAGTTCATAAATAGTTCGCAAACTTCGTTAAATACGAGTATCGAACAAACCATCAACAAAATATTGATTCATAAACCATGAAATAACCTTACCTTAGATTTTCCGCATAAAACAAGATCATAAATACAGGTAAGTATTAAACCATAGAGATGGGATTAAATTTAGAACCATCAAGTGCATTGAAATCAAAGATTTTGCACGAAAGCTTCATTTTCAAACCACTATTGTTCAAAACTTACCATGGGCCTCATTTCAAATCAAACTCAACAAACTATAACATTTTAGAAACTACAAAGTGCCTCTTTTTATACAAAAATCATTAGAAAAAAGAAGGAATTCAATGACTCAAATAACAAAGGAAACTTAACGTAAAATAAGAGCATAATTTTCAGAAACTTCAGTTTGGACAGCCTGTGTTCAATTTTTTTTGTAGGATTCATTACACAATGAAAATGGGTGATTACTATCTCATTTTAAAGAAGAAAGGATAAGCTATCATATAAAATATATATGATAAAATAGTAAATTCAGGAACAAGTCAAAATCACTCCAATAAAACCTGTCAGTGTAATTGCTTTAGAAAAACTACAATTTTGAGAGTTCCAACTTAAAAATTCATACAAGATTCATTACTCAACCAAATTCATTGGTTCTTGGCTCATTTTAAATAATATAAGATAAGATATTATATAAAAAATATAACCAAATACAAAGAGTTGAGTAACAAGTCTAAATCACGCTGAAAACTACTGACAGTAAACTCTCTGCAGAATTCAAACAGTTTTGATAGTCTTTATTCAAAAATTCACACAGGCTTCATTACTCATCCAAATCCATTGGTTTATGGATCATTTGAAATAATACAAGATGAGTTATTGTATAAAAAATATAAACAAAAATAATAAATCCAGTAACAAGGTTGAATCTCTTTGGAAAGTCAGGCAGAAAAACTGTTTACAAAAATCTACAGTTTTGGTAGTTCATAATCAAAAATTCACCCTGACTTCATTACTTATAGGAATCCAGTGATTCTTTGCTAGTTTTAAAGAAGAAAAGGCCATATTTTACACAAAAAGTATAACTAAAAACAAGAGTCATATGAACAGGGTGATAATTTATCCCAAAAACAGGACAGAAATCTGTTTCAGAAAACCCAGAATTGCTTTTAAATTGAGTTTCAAGAGAAAGTAAAGATCAATTCCAATAATTTGAGAGTACCCAAGGCTAAATTTTAGAAGTAATAAAGTTTTCACATCAAATTAGAAAAAAAACCCTAACTTATTTCACCCTAGAATCAAAATCAAGATGAACAAGTATGAATTAGTTTTAAACATCACAAATTCATCACATAGAGTTTCATAAGAGTATGAATAAGATTGAATTCAATTAAATATGAAATCAGAGAATCAAAGAAATGAAATTCATTTCAAATCAATTTCAAAGAAGAATTTCCCCCCTACCTTTTCAGCAGCAAACGATTCCAAGGAAACCAAACCAAATCAAACGATTAATCGATGCAATTCAACCTTCAAATTTCCAAGTTTTGTGATAATTTTTTTGGTTTGCTATTTGAAGAAAAAGAATTGTAGAGTGAAAGAAAGAGATGGTTTTGAAATAAAAATTAGGAGAAAATGTTTATAAAAGAAAGTGAAAGGTCCAAAATGCCCTTTTTTCAATTTTAACTCGACACATAACCATAGTATGTGTCATTTTATCGCAAATTCGAATTTAAAAACTCTATTAACGTCCGTGCACACTACGGGCAGGCTCACACAAAGAGAAATATTATTTCTCAGGCATTCCGCAATCCAAACACAACTAGGTTTCACACTCCACGTTGTGCTACTCATAGTCTTCCAATCCAAATGGATTGGGCTCGCACCCTAAAATTATATGAAAAAGAACGCGGGTATTACAACTTGTGTTGATAACACTTGTTGTTTTGTAGGTCGAAAACCTATTTATACAAGTCATGATTGAGCCCCTGATCTCGTAGTAAGTGGAGATAGTTAAGTAGTGGAGAAGTGGAGTCGTGTAAAAAGTGGTGACCATCATGTTTCCATCACGAGGGAAGACTGGTCAGTCTTACACCCACTACTCACTTACTGCTCATTAACCGTCCGCCCTTTCCCGCCACTTTCTCGTAATGGCGTGTTGCACGCCGCACGCTGTAAATCGCCAGACCAATACCCCAGTGAGCATCCCCCAGTTTGTGACATGTTTGATGTCTCGAGTATTTTCGTGGAAAATATGCAGCAGATTGCTGAGTGGGTCTTGTGTGTAAGACCTAGTTATTCTGACCAATCGCGCGCAAACTAGGCGGCGGGTGATCATGTGTGGCGAGCTAAGTCATGAGACTTGCCGCAAGAAATAGCGGGTGACGCTATTAAGTTAGTATTTGGTTGGTCACCTAAGATTTAATCTAGGCCGGTAAATTCGGCTGGCGAAGTTGGACGGCCGAGATAGTAATTTATGGAAGAGGGTGGCCGTTGATTATGGCCACATCTCGTTGGCGCCTGCCAGTGGCATAGTGGCGCAACTGGCGCCTGCCTGGCGTAGCCGCGACCACTATATCTTGGTATATTGGCGCTAGGTCCAAACATGACTCAACAATATTGGCTTTAGTTTCCGTATCAAACTTAATGCCTAAGGTGGCATGGGTAGGCATAGTGGCCTTCCAAATTAGGGTTTGCATGTCAAAACCCTTATTAGCGTGTGCGACTATGTGGCCGCGATATGGTGGCATTTTTGCAAACATTGTCGTGTCCACGTCAAATAAAGAAATCATGGCAAGGCCATAATGTGGGAACGACCATAGACGCGGGGATAGCCATGGGTAGCTATAATATGGCTTGGGCGCCACTTTTAGGGGTCTACTGAATCCCACATGGATTGTGGCATGTTGTGGGTCTGAAGTGGCATATTTTAGGCCATGACTAGGAATTAGGGTTTCCTCTTGATTCGACCAATGCCATTAAAAAAAGAGTTCTATTCTGATCAGAATACCCTGGTTAGAGTTTGTTATGGCGTTGGCCACGAATGAAAAGTGAGATAGCACGCGTCTGCGCTGTTATGTCACGTTGGTATATTGTTTCCGCGGAATAGCATGGCAGGTTGATTAGCTAACTGGCATGGAAACCATGTTGACGCGACGGCCATTAGGTGTTGGTCCAGTTTGGCTCTAATTAATGTGCATGGCGGATTTAAGGCGACCTGATTGGTCAATTGGAAAGGGGGCCGGCAAGTGGTATGGGCCCGACCACATTCCAAGTGTGTGTGGCGCATTTAGAGCGACCTGATTGGTCGATGGGAAAGGGTCCCGGCAAGTGACATGGACCCGTCCACATTCCAAGTGCGTGTGACGCATTTAGAGCGACCTGATTGGTCGATGGAAAAAGGGGCCGGCAAGGGCAACATGGAGCGTGGCCATTCGGATTCATGTGGTGCCCGTTATGGCGAACTGGCCGGCCATGTGGCGCGACCATGCCTCCTCTTGTTGCTGATCCTATTTGCCGCAACTCCTCTTTTATTTCTTGTTTTCTGATTTTTGGTAGGACTTTGCTCCTACTAGTCCATGGCGGATTAATTACCTAGCTTACCTAGGTTTGGTATCGACCAATAGGTTCGCGATATTGCTCAGGGCGCCAAAAACCTAATTTTTGCAAATTGGTAAAATTAGGTTAAAAGACTGAATTTTGCGGGTTGCCGCAAAACCAATCAAATTTTGGTGAATTTTGCATACTGATACAAAAATCACTAATTTAATGTTAAAGGGCAGCATAACTTCGAGTGCCTCTTATTGAGTACTTCCACACGCATCTCAATCCTGACACTTCGGGAGATTCATGCTACTCGACTAAGAGCGAACATTAGTCGTCATGTCATGTCAGTATTAAGAGTTAAACTGGGAACATGGTATGGAACAAATACTCACAAATTTACAGTATATTTGGGATTGTTGCTACACGCACCATTCTGGATAAATTTCATATAAATATACTGAATTGCTCAATACATATGTAAGTTGAGAGGCTTGGGCACTCATCACTTTTAAATGGCTCAACTTCTTTGCAGAATGATGGCGCATTAAATACAGGGTTTTACAATTTTAGCCCTGAACTAAAAACCACCATCAACATTAACCCCCATGCTTAGTACGTAACAGTGACATTGTTGCGGGGTAAGCAATAGATTGTGATAGTCAAGAGATAAATGATCAAGTCAAAGTGAATAAACCTTACCCGGGAAGTGGCCGCTGTCTTGAAGCAGTAATCTGGTCGCCAGATTCAACTGTATCTTCCAGGTATGATGGTTCCGATTCAGTCACGCCAGCAAGTAGGTTCCGTCAAGATTTTGAGATGGGATGAAAGTATTCTCCCTCTGACTATTTGATAGTCTTTTCCCGACTTTAATTAGGGTTTCAACAAGAAACACGACCTGGTTGGCGTTGAATACTTGTCTATCGGATAAGTCCTGTTGAATTTGTTCAGCATCCGCCTCATCTTAGGGTTTCTGTAGCGTATATACATATGCAAGCGAGGTTATACCATTCTTCTCAATCTGGAATAGAGATTTTCCTGCTAGACCCATATCTTTTCATCATGTCAGATGGGACCGGATCTTCTTCGACCCAGCAAGACTCTTCTATTAAACGCAGGCGACTTGTATCCAGAGTACGACTTTAATTATCTCCTGATTCTGAAGTGATAATTCCTTCTTCTCTTTTTGACTATAATGTCGTTTTTCAGAGTGGGCGAATCCCTGGGTCTCGTGACAACTCCCCTGTCCGGATCATCCGAGTCAAGAAGATCATACCGGTATACCTTTCACCGGTGAATATGTATTCGCTTTCCATGGCTTGTAGATAACGAAATTTTCTTTTTTATAGAGGTATCCTGTTGGAACATGTATAACAGTGGTTAACGACAAAGATCTGGCTACTCCTCTTCCTTCAAGCTCAAACACGCCTACTGCTGCAGATTTGGAAGATGCTGATTTGGGTATCTCCTCCTACGAGTACCCAAATGCGGGTTTGCCGTTTGATATTCACATGAAGTGTTTATCCTATAGTTATCGTAATTTTTAGAGCACTGCTCGGTCGAACTCGCAAGCGTTGCTATCTCAAGCTTGTTGTCAAGTTTAGTTGCCAAAACTATAAGTCTTGATTTCTAGTCTACTTATAGCCAAGTCTCGGACTAGGATAGAAAGTGTAGTTGATCTCTAGACTCCACGGAGATCAACATACAAAGACGAAGAACTACTCAAGGAACTGGTGGAACTTCATCGACAAAAAGGTATGTGGAGACTTGAACTTATCTATTAATCAAAAAGTCTATCTACTCTATCTTCTATCTTGAGACAAAAGTCGTATTGCTATATAGACTTCGATTATACACATTTGCTATTTCGAGCCGAGTTTATCTCGCTTATCTTTTTCTCGAAATATGTGTTGGTAAGCTTTCGCTTTGGCCAAGTTCATATTTACAAGTGACGAAAGTCATGTTGATTATTTCAATATCTTGAAAATTGCTTTGATGAAAAATAGTGTGTGAATAACCTCTATTTAACATCCTCTAAGAATGTTTCAATGATTGAAATAAAGAGTTTAGAATATGTAACCATCTTTGGATATAAACATATAATGTGTTCGCGCATTAGTGTATAAGTCCAAAACCGGGAACCAAATGTATGCATACTTGTGTGTGTACTAAATGGTTGATGGAGACTGGGTAAGTATGCGTACCCGTACGCATACTGGCGGAAGTTCACGTCCGTGAATTTATGCCGAAGTTGGAAATCAAAACCAACTCAATCCAGTTACCTAAGTATGCGTACCCGTACGCATACTGGCGGAAAGTTCACGTCCGTAAATTTCTGCTGAGTTTGGAAACCAAAAACAAACTCAAATCCGGTTACTTAAGTACGCATACCCGTACGCATACTTAAGTGTGTTACTTTCTAAAATTATTTTATTCGTGAACTTAAACTTATATAAACTAAGGAATGCATATTTGCAAACCGTGGCTATAAAGTTCATGAATCGATTCGAATGAATCAAAATCAATTTTGCTTCGATTGTGTCTTGTATATTTCTATAAGATCTAAGCAATTGAACAACTCTTGAACTAGTTCATTTGAGTCATTTGGACTAGTTATGGTGAAGATGAATAAGGTTGATATGAAAGTGCTCATATGGCTAACCATTTGGTTAACTACTGTTGAACCAACGACTTGTACACGTTTAGGTACGGTTACACAAACCTAAATGACATATACTTCATTTGTGTATAACAAGCTAAGTTCGATCTAACGGTTAAAAGATATTAGATTGAATCTAATCAGATTTTCATCTAATGGTGAATATTGAAGGCTTTGATACCAAGGTAACTTAGATTGCAAACCCTGATTTGGAGACTATATAAAGGAGAACTCTAACAACTGGGAAAGGTAATCCCCACACCTCCTGTGTGATACTAGTTGTATAAGCTAGAGTCAATTCTCCTTTAACCTTAGGTTTCTACCGAGACCTTGTAGGTTAACGACTTAAAGACTTCATTGGTATTGTGAAGCCAGATCCAACTATTTTCTCTGTAGTTGTGTGATCTGATCTTGTTGTTTCTATCGTATTGAGTACAATTGTAAAATTGGATCGAGATTAATTTCTCCGATAGGCAAGATAGAAAAGTAATCACAAACATCTTTGTCTCATCGTTTGTGATTCCACAATATCTTGTGTCGCTAGTCGATTAAGATTATTGTGTGGTGATTGATAATTCTAGGCTGTTCGTCGGGAATATAAGTCCGGGTTATCGATGGGTTCCTGTTCACCTTGATTTATCAAAAGACGGAACAAAACTTGTAGGTGTTTCTGTGGGAGATAGATTTATCTATTCTTGTAGACTTTTCTGTGTGATACAGATTTGTTTATTAAAGTCTTCGACTTTGGGTCGTAGCAACAATTAGTTGTGGGTGAGATCAGCTAAGGGAATCAAGTGCGTAGTATCCTGCTGAGATCAGAGATGTAAGGAGCACAACTGTACCTTGGATCAGTGTGAGATTGATTGGGGTTCAACTACAGTCCAGACCGAAGTTAGTTTGTAGTAGGCTAGTGTCTGTAGCGGCTTAATACAGTGTGTGTTCAATCTGGACTAGATCCTGGGGTTTTTCTGCATTTGCGGTTTCCTCGTTAACAAAACTTCTGGTATCTGTGTTATTTCTTTTCCGTATTATATTTTGTTATATAATTGAAATATCACAGGTTGTGCGTTGAATCAATCAATTGGGAAATCCAACCTTTGGTTGTGGATTGAAATTGATTGATACTTGAACATTGGTCTTTGGCACCATTCAAGTTAATTTCTCTTGTATTCAATTAGACTCGTAGATTTCTATTTGCTTGAGTAAGGATTGAATCGATAAATTGAGATATAACTCTTTGATATACTTTTTATTAAGATTGAGTCTGACTGTCTAGTTGATTCTCTTAAAAGTATATTGGAGTTAGCCCATACAGATTGCTAAGCGAATTATTGGGTGAGGTTGTTGTACCCCCACTTTTTCAATTGGTTTTAGAGCAGGCAAACACGTTTAAAGACCTTATAAGTCTGTGTTTGTAGCGATCTGACACTATGGACAGTAATATCTCTGATAAACGCGTCACTAGAAACAAAAGTTCGGTTTCAATAATATCTATTAAAGAGAAAGATTCTTCAATTATAAATATAGATGAACCTAGTGTTTTGACGAAACAGACTGACACTGACATATGTTATCCCGATTACCCTTCAAAAAAGTCTTTCTCCAACGAAAGGGAAACATCTGAAGAGAGTGAACTGATTCTATAACTTGTTAGAATCCAAGCTGATAGATTTAATTGGTTGAAAAACAATGTCAATGTTCTTCTCGGTGTAGTGAGATATTATGATTCCAAAAATGTTGAAGTTCAGTCTTACCGTATCTTACTTGAGGTAAGCCTCAAAAAGGATGTTTTGGAAATTGAACATCGCTTGAGTAAACTCTCGATTCAAGGATGTCCCAAAAAAATCCTCTACACCATCTACTTCCATTGTAACTGAGAAAGTTCCAATTCCAGAAGTGAAATCAGAATTCCCTTTTATTGGAAAAGATGTGCCTATATCCTCTTCTAATCAAGGATGTTGCACATTACATGGAAGGAAGAAATCTCCAAACAATGATGTTAAGACGGTACCTTCTAATCACTCTTATGATCAGAAAGTATGTCTCTTTTGTGAATCAAAAGGGCCTGTTAAGCAAAAGAGAAACTCTAGGTTGAATAACAATTCTATTGTTCGACTTCAACACACCTTAGACTTAATCCTCAAACGTGTAACTGACATTCGTATGTCTAAACCAATCGGTTTCAGTACTCAACCTGTGTATTCTATCAGGAAATTCAGTTCTACGAGTTCCTCAAATGCTCAGAAGCATAACAGTCGTCTCAACAAAAATCGTCTAAGAAGAGATCAGGAATTTTCTTCTGTCAAAAAGGGAGATAATGTTACTTTTGATGTGAACAGATTGTCAGGAGAAGGGAGCAAAAATGATGATATGAGAAATAACCTAAAAGTGATAATTGAAGGTTATAAAGAAATCGTCAACAGGCTGTCAACCGCCTCTAGTCAAAATTCTTCTGGTAAGATCTCAAACTATGTCTCGTATTTTGATGATAGTAAGTTTTATGATAATTTTTCACATCAAAAGAGATTATTTCCGAGACTTGAAAGGAAAAAGAGACTCAACCATGATCATCGTTCATTTAATGATCTTAAAGCTCATTCTTGTGCTAATTAATCACAAGGGTTGAGAACTTACTCATAAAAATCCTATTGAGTAAGTTGTGTTAATAATCAGGTATACATTTGTCAAAAAAAATTTATGTTTAGTTGAGCTATTTTCTTATCATTTATAGCTAAACTATTGTATGCAGACAACTTTGCTTAAGTATTTGCTGTGTCTGAAGATGTTCTTCGTTTTGCCTTCTTTTTGCCTTGCTTTCAAAGAAGTTTTCGTTGCAACTATGTTGCTTGCTACTCTTGTTCTCTAAATTGTTTCTCCACAGAGATATAGAATTTATTGAGCCAAAATTTTGTGAAGGTATTCACGTAGCAAAATTTCTGTTGTGTCGTAAAATACGACTCTTTGTGTTTTTATTTTATGGGTAAAGTTGTGTTCGTACGGGTACCCATGTTACCGTCACTAATCAATTTTTGGAAACCCTAAAAATTACCTTCCCTAAGAAACCATTTAAATACCCAACCCCTTGAGTCACGAACACATACTCTGGGTTATTTTGTGCTATGTCAAAAATGTATTCATCTTCACACTCTGGTGATTTTGCAAGAGGTTTTCTTGATAAAGGTATTGGTTTCGAGTCCAACGGGAGGAAGAAAAGAACCCTAGTAAAAGATGATCATCCTAATGCCTCATGTTACTATGCCTATACACATCAGGATGTTGAGAATGAGGATATGGTTTCTGCTGAAGTGGTTCATGGTTTTCTTAAATATTTTGAGGAAGCAAAACTGCAACTCGTTTATACTTTGAAGAGTCTTGATGTGTTAAGAACTGAGTTGAAAAAGGTTACTTCTGACCTTGGTCTCATAAAGACACATGTTAAAGATCTTCTCAATGAGGATATCTTCTCTGAAGAAGCAGTAGATGCTGTCAGTCACAAGCTCAAAGACCTCAAGGATCGTGAGGATTCCGAAACGTCTATGTGATTTCAATTCGTGTTCGGTTTTGGTTGTTTAGGAGTATGTCGTTGTTCATTAGCTTGCTGATTTTATTTTGTCTAGGGAAACTTCTTATGAGAATTTTATTCTTGTGTTTTTAAGAAGAATAACTAGAGTTTGGAATAGCCATTATTGTGATTACACATAGCTATGTCCAACGTTTTCATCTTCAATGTTTTTAGATTTATTTGTTTAAATTCTAAAGTTTGTTTGGAAAATGATTTTTCAGTATTAATCTTTATGGTTTTATATATTGCAATTTTTTATGGGATATGTGTGTTTGCGTCCGTGAACTATGATTGTCCCATACGTTGTCAAAAGTTAAGTCCTTGGTATGTCAATATGCAAGTATTGCTAAAAGAATGAATGAACTTTTGACAAAAACAAAAGATAAGCCTTTTATGTCATTATGCAAATATTGATGGAAGAAAGGATGAGCTTTTGTTTACAAAGATTATGTCTATTGTATGTCATTGTGCAAATAGTGATGGAAGATAGAATGAATCTTTGTTTATTTCGCAGTATTTATCTTCCCTGATCCATATTTTTTATGTATATACTGTGTGGCTCCATAAGTCCTCTTATGTTGAGCATTTCCAATTGGATTAATCATGGGTTCTCTTGTGGTTAATTTAATTGAGTATTCCGGTTGGATTAATCATGGGTTTTCTTGTGGTTAATTCAATTGAGTATTTTAGATACAAATTCATACTCTTATATGATTTGTTGTTGTCCAAAGAAATCCTTCTTTTCTCGTGAAAGTAAGGTCGCTCTTGTTGTTCTTTCGGGAATGACATTATATGGGGGAGAGTTCTTATTTAAACTTGTGCTTTATTGCCAAATCTTTGTAGGGAGTGCGGCTGTGGAATATTATAAGGGTTATCTTGTATCTTTATAAACTCCCTGATGAATGCATTTAGTTTCGACTATATGATTGCATCTAAAAAGTTGATATGTGCTTTCTTTTGGTCATGAAATGTCTCTATGGAAATATCATTAGGATCCCACTAGTTTTCGTACCTTTGCCAATTTTATTGAAAAAAGGGGGAGAATTAATGTGTAGTTCACACTACAAATACATATGGTTTTCGGATCATTATGTAAGGGGGAGTGGTTTCCATGTGAGATGGAGTATTGACTAAGGGGGAGTGATACATATCACCATAGTATTATTGTCGAAGTTGTGATATAATTGAACTTTGATGTTGTGTAATGATACTATGACACTGTGTAACAATGATTGAGAGCTTTTGTTTTCTCATTGTTATGGCTACGGATTTTCAACAACGATGATGCTGAACTTACAACCTTTGGAATCATTGGAGTACTTGGAAGTGACGAAGATTTCGAGTAATGTTGAAGAACCAAGGAGATCAAGCATGTGGAAGAGAAGCTGCAAAGTTTATTTTTTGTAATCCATATATATTGATAGTTTTGTCACTAAAATTGACAAAGGGGGAGATTGTTAGAGCACTGCTCGGTCGAACTCGCAAGCGTTGCTATCTCAAGCTTGTTATCAAGTTTAGTTGCCAAAACTATAAGTATTGATTTCTAGTCTACTTATAGCTCAGTCTCGGACTAGGATAAAAAGTGTAGTTGAGCTCTAGACTCCACGACGATCATCATACAAAGACGAAAAACTACTCAAGGAACTGGTGGAACTTCATCGACAAAAAGGTATGTGGATACTTGAACTTATCTATCACTCAAAAAGTCTATCTACTCTATCTCCTATCTTGAGACAAAAGTCGTATTGCTATATAGACTTCGATTATACACATTTGCTATTTCGATCCGAGTTTATCTTGCTTATCTTTTTCTCGAAATATGTGTTGGTAAGCTTTCGCTTTGGCCAAGTTCATCTTTACAAGTGATGAAAGTCATGTTGATTA
The DNA here is from genome assembly GCA_023531105.1 of Papaver atlanticum. Lineage (NCBI taxonomy): Eukaryota > Viridiplantae > Streptophyta > Magnoliopsida > Ranunculales > Papaveraceae > Papaver > Papaver atlanticum. Next base: position 177,271 of record JAJJMB010000289.1, on the reverse strand, counting down.
TTTCAATATCTTGAAAATTTCTTTGATGAAAAATAGTGCGTGAATAACCTCTATTTAACATCCTTTAAGAATGTTTCAATGATTGAAATAAAGAGTTTAAAATATGTAACCATCTTTGGATATAAGCATATAGTGTGTTCGCGCATTAGTGTATAATTCCAAAACCGGGAACCAATGTATGCATACTTGTGTGTGTACTAAATGGTTGATGGAGACTGGGTAAGTATGCGTACCCGTAAGCATACTGGCGGAAGTTCACGTCCGTGAATTTATGCCGAAGTTGGAAATCAAAACCAACTCAATCCAGTTACCTAAGTATGCGTTCCCGTACGCATACTGGCGAAAAGTTCACGTCCGTGAATTTCTGCTGAGTTTGGAAACCAAAACAAACTCAAATCCGGTTACTTAAGTACGCATACCCGTACGCATACTTAAGTGTGTTACTTTCTAAAATTGGTTTACTCGTTAACTTAAACTTATATAAACTAAGGAACGAATATTTGCAAACCGTGGCTATAAAGTTCATGAATCGATTCGAGTGAATCAAAACCAATTTTGCTTCGATTGTATCTTGTATACTTCTATAAGATCTAAGCAATTGAACAACTCTTGAACTAGTTCATTTGAGTCATTTGGACTAGTTATGGTGAAGATGAATAAGGTTGATATGAAAGTGCTCATATGGCTAACCATTTGGTTAACTACTGTTGAACCAACGACTTGTACACGTTTTGGTACGGTTACACAAACCTAAATGACGTATACTTCATTTGTGTATAACAAGCTAAGTTTGATCTAACGGTTGAAGATATTAGCTTGAATCGAATCAGGTTTTCATCTAATGGTGAATATTAAATGCTTTGTTACCAAGGAGCACAACTGTACCTTGGATCAGTGTGAGATTGATTGGGGTTTAACTACAGTGTGTGTTCAATCTGGACTAGGTCCGGGGTTTTTCTGCATTTGCGGTTTCCTCGTTAACAAAACTTCTGGTGTTTGTGTTGTTTCTTTTCCGCATTATATTTTGTTATATAATTGAAATATCACAGGTTGTGCGTTGAATCAATCAATTGGGAAATCCGACCTTTGGTTGTTGATTGAAATTGATTGATACTTTAACATTGGTCTTTGGTACCGTTCAAGTTAATTTCTCTTGTATTCAATTAGACTCGCAGATTTCTATTTGCTTGAGTAAGGATTGAATCGAGAAATTAAGATATAACTCTTTGATACACTTTTTATTAAGATTGAGTCTGACTGTCTAGTTGATTCTCTTAAAAGTATATTGGAGTTAGTCCATACAGATTGCTAAGAGAATTATTGGATGAGGTTGTTGTACCCCCAATTTTTCAGTAATGTTGGTGAGTTCCTAGTGCGGAAGGAGTTTGTTCCTTTGAACACGAAAATATGGAGGAAGTATGGCCGCATCGCTACCAGGAACATAGTGCGACACTGTTCGTATGCTTTGGTTACTACAGTGAATTGTCTTCTGCCCATGGTTGCAAAGATGGAAGGTACATCTATTCGTGATGTTGCTGAATCAACTGTTGAAAAGTGAGAAAACATGGTGTCTACCGGTGAATCCATGGAGTTTAATGTGGGATGGTTACGGCAGCGCCTTGATATTATCAAAGTTAATCGAGCCAGCATCATCGTTAATGTCGTTCCTGCTGCAAAAGCTATCTTGGAGGAGGAAAAGGCCCTGGCTGCAGAATCTGAGAAGGTGGAACGGGCGGTCCAAAACTTGAAGAGTAGGACTGAAAGATATCAGGATAGGCTGAAAATGATGCTTTCACGGGACTACAACTTGTTGGATGGCCTTTTCTGAGCCATACTTTTATTTTTATTATTTTGAATAAGTAGGCATGAGAATGTTTGATTATTCTCTTTTATCTTGGGTTCTGAATAATTTTTTTGGAAAATGAATTGCATTGGGTTTTGATAAGCAAATGGAGTTTACATTAATATGTCTTTAATGAAAAGCTTTGATAAATCAGATTTGAGAGAAATGAAAATGCCTGATTGGCCATGTCATGAAACGGCGAGAGATAGAAATAATGGCCAGACATAATATGCCTTGAGCCATTTTCCATTGATGACTGCTTCCAATTTGCCTCCACCTTCCTTGACAATCTTGTAGTAGCCACTATTATAGGATTTGGTGATCACATAAGGACCTTCCCATTTTGGTGAAAACTTTGGTGCGGACATGTCTTACTGAATGTGCTTCGCGGTCTTTAATACAAGATCTCCTATTTGAAAAACTCGAGGTTTTACAGCTTTATCGTATGCCTTGGAGATCCTCTTTCTGTACACCTGAGCATGCTCTTCCGCTTTAATTCTCCTGGAATCTAGAATGTCCAACTCCGCTATTCTAGAGCTAAATGCTTCGACTTCATTCCATTGGACTCCGCTAGCATCCGCAATCCTAGCCGACGGGATTTTGATCTCTGCTGGGAGGATTGCGTCAGCACCATAGACAAGTGAAGAAGGAGAAACTCCAGTAGATCTCCTAGGTGTCGCCCGGTATGCCCACAGTGCCATAGGAAGTTGTTCGTGCCACGTCCTAGGATTGTCATGCACTGTTCGACTGAGAATTCGAATCAAATTCTTGTTGGTGCTTTCGGCTTGTCCAATCCCTTGAGGGTAGTAAGGAGTAGAGAAGACCTGTTTAACTCCATATTCTTCAAGCAACTCTCGTACTTGTTTGTTGGCAAAGGGGGTACCATTATCAGTAATGATGTGTTTAGGTATGCCAAACCGACAAATGATGTATTCCTTAATGAATGCTGCAATTTTCGCTCCAGTGGTTCCTCGAAAAGGAATAGCTTCAACCAATTTAGTAAAGTACTCCATCGCGGTTATGATGTACTCGTGCTGCTTTGACGATGGTGGATTGATTTTCCCAATAATATCAAGTCCCCAGTTGTATAAAGGCCATGGACTACTTACTGAATGAAGGGGAGTGCAAGGCGTGTGGATGAGATTCCCATGAGTCTGACATTCACGGTATTTCTGAACAAACGCCGTTGCATCATCTTCCATAGTTAGCCAATAATACCTTTCGTGCACTTGGAGGAATAACTTCTTCTTCCCTTGGTGTTCACCTTCATGTGTTTCTTTCAGCATGGTCGGGATTTTAGACTTTGATAAACATCGTAGCAGGTCACCTTCAAAGCTTTTGCGGTATAGGATTCCCTCGTGAAACACGAATCTTTTTCCCCTATTGCTTTATCTTGGTTGCGTCCTTCTTGTTGGCAGGAAGCACACCGTTACGGAGATAGCTGACGTATGGTTCTCGCCAGTCCCCAACATATCCAACATTAAAAACTTCCAATTGATGTGGCGGCACTTGGAAATTGGAGCAAGATCCTTAGAGCACTCGGGATTGGGTCTCCATATCTGGCCAGTAGTAGCCAAGGCGTTGAAGACGTCGGTAGAGAGTCACAACTAGCGTTTGTCCACATATCTCGCCATGAATACGGTTAAGTTGTAGCTGTGATTCTTCGTCTCCGATGCATCTTGACAGGGATCCATCTAGGTTTCGGTGGTATAACACTCCATGAAGTATGAAGAAGTTTTGTAGGGTTTTGAGACTAACCTTTCCTTAAGAAAGCGAACTGTTAAGCTCTTGGATAATCGGAGTTCTCCAATCATTGGCTTTAGTATCTTTGGACTCTGAAAGCCATGTTGACGCCACAATCCGTCTCTTCACTATCAAAGTCTTTTCCAATCCTTCGAATTGCAACTTTTAGGCTAATGTAGCTAGGTAATCGGCGTGTTTGTTGTTGTTGCGGCCGATATGGGTTATGGTTGCATCAGCAAAGTAGTTCAAAAGCTTTTGTGCCTCAGATCTATAAGGGGATAGTGTTACCTTTTTGAGTGAGTATACTCCATTCATCTGGTTGACCAGTAATTTAAAGTCACCTCTTACTTCTAGGTGTGTGGCTCCTGCTTGTTTGGCTAGTGACAATCCTATGAGGAAAGCTTCGTATTCTGCTGAGTTGTTGGTGCACTGAAAGTCCATCTTGAAAGAATGCGAAAAGACTTCACCAGTTGGAGACACCAGAACTACACTTGCTCCTTCGGTATTACTGCTAGGGGTAGCAGATCCGTCAAAATACAGTAGCCATGCTTCCTCTTTGACGAAAGATATTTCTGGAAATTCCCCAGGAAGGTCTTCATGCAGTGTGGTAGTACCTTCTCCCAGGAATGCCGCTAGCAAATCTGCTACTGCTTGTCCTTTAATAGCCCGCGGAGGAGTGCACGTTATATCGATCTCCGACATTTGGAGCATCCATTTGGCCAGCCTGCCTATCAAGGATGGTTTTGAGAGCAAGAACTTGACAGGATCGGCTCTAGCTATTAGCACCACTTTGTTTGACAGCAAATAGTGTCTAAACTTCTGAATAGTGTGAATTAGGGCTAGACACACTTTTTCTGCCTTAGGATACCTGAGTTCGGCATCCCTCAAAGTACGACTGAAATAGTATATAGGGTGTTCAATCCCCTCATCATCTTCTTGAGCAAGGAGGGCTCCAACAGCAGCATCGCTAAAGGCAGTGTAGAGGCACAACGACCTTCCTTGTATGGGAGATTTCATAACAGCCGGCAATGACAATATTTGTTGAATCTTTCGAAAGGCTTCTTGCTGCAGCGTGGTCCAAACAAAGCTTTCTCCCTTTTTCAGTAATGGGGTGAATGAAACGATAAGCTGGGCCAAACCGGGTATAAAACGCCAAATGTAGTTTACTTTTCCCATGAAGCTCTGGAGTTCTTTCACAGTCTGCGGAGGAGGCATTGTGAGGATGGCTTGGGTATTGGTCGGATCAACCTTGATTCCTTCGGCTGTGACTTGGAATCCTAGAAATTTGCCAGAAGAGACCCCAAAAGTGCATTTCAAAGGATTCATCCTCAGTTTGTATTCACGACACCTTTCAAACACCTGCCGTAAAACGTCTGTATGGGCCGCTCGAGTTTTTGATTTGACCACTATGTCATCTACGTAATCTTCAACTTGCTTGTGCATCATGTCATGGAAAATTGCATCTATGGCGCGTTGATAGGTAGCGCCAGCATTTTTCAAACCGAAAGGCATCATAGTATAGTAAAAGTTTCCAAGAGGAGTTCGAAAAGCTGTCTTACTTGCGTCATGCTCGTACATATTTATCTGGTTATAGCCGCTGTACCCATCCATGAAGGAGAACATGCTATGTCCACTGGTAGTGTCTACTAGCATGTCAATGTTGGGAAGAGGAAAATCGTGCTTGGGGCAGCATTTGTTCAGATCTCTGAAGTCGACGTAGCACCTGATTTTACCGCTTTTCTTCTTTACGGGAACCACATTGGCCAACCAGGTGGGATGGTGAATGGGTTTGATGAAGCCGGCTGCTAGTAATTTATGAATCTCAGTCTTGATTTGTTCCTCTACATCATGCCTGAACTGTCTTGGAAATTGCTTAACCGGTTTAGATCCAGGTATTATATGCAGATGATGAGTGACCAGTTTTTCATCCAGGCCAGGAATTTCCTCGTATGTCCATGCGAATATGTCTTGGTACTCCTTAAGAAGGTTCACAAGTTTCGTACGTTCCTATGTACATAGAGCGGAACTAATGGAGACAGGCCTTGGAGATTCTTCATTTCTGATGTTGACGATTTCGAGTTCATCTGTTGTGGAGTCGGTGCCATCTTGTAACTGCCGTGGAGCATCTGGTACTTCTTCTTATAGCTTGTCGTTATTATTGCATTATATCGGGCGGAGAGACTGGGTGACAGTCTCCCCTGTTAATTGCTAACAGCGGCGCCGGTATACAGTTTTCCCTTTTTGGTCACGACTCGCCAAAAAAGTTCGCTCCCTCTTGGTATGAAGATGAACTAAGCTTTTGTTTGATGAAGAGGAATCGACGTGTCCTGTTAGTAGAGGCGCACCACGAGATCCGGTCTCTCTGTTCAGTGACGCGAGCCGGTCTTCCTCCTTGATTGACGTCCATGTGGGAGTGGAGTGCAGTAAATTTTGTTTAATGAATCCTGTGAGTTTTCCTTTGGCTCAACAGTTCCACGCCACAGATTGGTGCATAAGGAGACAATGACGCTGGAATGCGAACAACTTCTTCATTCAGCATAGTTTTCAGGCATTGGTGATATGTTGAGGGGATGATCTTATTATCATGAAGCCACGGTCTTCCCAGTATCATGTGGTAGTCCGGCTCCTTCTCTATTACTTCGAATTTTACCTTCGACTGTACAGGTCCTACTGACAGATTCAAATTAATGTACCCGTACGTGCTGGTTTGATTTCCTTCGAAATTTGTCATCATGGTAGGCTGCCGCACGACTTTGTTTGGTCGAACCTTGACTGTCCTGAGAGTTTTGAGAGTAATAACATTTGAGGATGCTCCCGTATCGATGAGAGCCCTTTTGAATTCTGAATCTTTGATGCGTGCAGTAACATGCAGGGCTCTGTTATGTCCCTCCTCTTCCATCATGTCGTCTTCAATAAATGTAATATTGTTTATGGACATCTCTGATGTCTTTGAGGCTTCAGGGCGCGAAGGAGCCAAACGCGCATCTAGAGCTATCTGATTGATCGCAGCAAACGTCTCTGCTCGTTGATCCTTCGAGAGATGTAGAAGCTCACATAAACTCTCCACTAGAGAAGCCGCTTCCTGATTCACTGGCCTCCAGTTGGTTGTGAAACTGTTGATTTGAGGACGATCATCATTTGAGAAGTTAGTCCCCAGTGCTGAGATTTCTTGAACAGAGGATCCGCCCAAATATGATGTCAACCTGATAAGGAAATTGAGTATGTTATTTATCGTCTCCTTCATCAGATCCATGTTCCTTGTGTGGATTTTTTGTACTCGCGCCAACTCAATCAAGGTTGGGATTCCTTCATTTGCTGCGTGATCAGACATGGCGTTGGGAGGAGAAACATCACCATTTGTAAGATTTTGACCGGCGTTTGGAGTTATTGAATTAGTCCTAAGACCAACCATCTTTGTAAAAATTCTTGGGATTGCAACCGAGAGATTAATCTCCCACTGTGGTCGCCAGTTGTTTTGGGGTAAAAACTGATTCTGCTAAAAATGGTAAATTTGGGTGTGCCGCCGAGAAACGAATCTAAACCCTAAACAAATGTACTGCACGGGAGTACTTTAGATTCGAGAGATCAATCTGTAAAATTCTTGCCTAAACCAAGAAATGGCCGTTCCAGACTTGCTTCGGTCACAAAGTGAAGGAGAAGGGTTGATCTTAGGGAGGGAAGCGGAGAAGGTGTTGAGATCAAAATATTGAATTTTGAAGGTGTGGTTGTTTTATGACTTGTATCAGAATATAAAACTGGCTTGTGGAATGTAAGCTATCAGTTCTTGGTGTTTTTTCTGAATACTTGTGTTGATAACACTTGTTGTTTTGTCAAAATAGGTCGAAAACCTATTTATACAAGTCATGATTGAGCCCCTGATCTCGTAGGAAGTGGAAATAGTTAAGTAGTGGAGAAGTGGAGTCGTGTAAAAAGTGGTGACCATCATGTTTCCATCACGAGGGAAGACTGGTCAGCCTTACACCCACTACTCACTTACTGCTCATTAACCGTCCGCCCTTTCCTGACACTTTCTCGTAATGGGCGTGTTGCACGCCGCACGATGTAAACCGCCAAACCATTACCTCAGTGATCATCCCCCAGTTTGTTACATGTTTTATGTCTCGAGTATTTTCGTGGAAAATATACAGCAGATTGCTGAGTGGGTCTTGTATGCAAGATCTAGTTATTCTGACCAATCGCGCGCAAACTAGGCGACGGGTGATCATGTTTGGCGAGCTAAGTCATGAGACTTGCCGCAAGAAATTGCGTGTGACGCTATTAAGTTAGTCTTTGGTTGGTCACCTAAGATTTAATCTAGGCTGGTCAATTCGGATGGCGAAGTTGGACGGCCGAGATTGTAATTTATGGAAGAGGGTGGACGTTAATTATGGCCACATCTCATTGGCGCCTTCCAGTGGCATAGTGGTGGAGTGGCAGTGGCATAGTGGCGCAATTGGCGCCTGCCTGGCGTAGCCGCGGCCACTATATCTTGGTATTTGGCGCTAGGTCCAAACATGACTCAACAATATTGGCTCTAGTTGTTGTATCAAACTTAATGCCTTAGGTTTCATGGGTCGGCATAGCGGCCTTCCAAATTAGGGTTTGACATGTCAAAACCCTAATTAGCGTGTGCGGATATGTGGCCGCGATATGGTGGCATTTTGGTAAACACTGCTGTGGCCACGTTAAATAAAGAAATCATGGCAAGGCCATAATGTGGGAACGACCATGGACGCAGGGATAGCCATGGGTAGCTATAATATGGCGCGGGCGCCACTTTTAGGGTCTTCTGAATCCCACATGGCTTATGGCATGTTGTGGGTCTGAAGTGGCATATTTTAGGCCATGACTAGGAATTAGGGTTTCCTCTTGATTCGACCAATGCCATTAAAACAAGAGTTCTATTCTGATCAGAATACCCTGGTTAGAGTTTATTATGGCGTTGGCCACGAACGAAAAGTGAGATAGCACGCGGCTGCGCTATTATGGCACGTTGCCATATTGCTGCCGCGGAATAGCATGGCCTACCAATTAGCGTGCTAGCGCGATTTGGTAGGTTGATTAGATAACTGGCATGGCGACCATATTGACGCGATGGCCACTAGGTGTTGGCGCAGTTTGGCTTTATTTAATGCTCGTGGCGGGTTTAAAGCGATCTGATTGGTCGATTGGAAAGGGGGTCGGCAAGTGGTATGGGCCCGACCACAATCCAAGTGCATGTGGCGCATTTAGAGTGATCTGATTGGTCGATAGGAAAGGGGGCCGGCAAGTGACATGGACCCGGCCACATTCCAAGTGCGTGTGACGCATTTAGAGCGACCTGATTGGTCGATGGGTTGGCAAGGGAAACATGGAGCGTGGCCATCCGGCTTCAGGTGGTGCCCGCTAGGGAGAACTGGCCGGCCATGTGGCGCGGCCACGCCTCCTCTTTGAGGTGCATATGAGGACTATGCACCAAGTAAGCTTCAAAGCTTAGCCGGAAGAGCATAAATGATGCTTAAGCCTCATTTATAGCTGCATAGACTTGCCAGTAAGGCATATGATGCGAAAGTATCACTATGCCATGCCGCGGACTAAGTAATGCGCAACCTTTGTGCATTTTGACGGAATGACCTACACGGGCTAGGTCATTACCATTATTGCTTGGCCACGGCCTTGCAAACGAGTTGGCTTAAGTTGCTTGTCCCTTCGCCGATGAACTACGGTTAGTGATTGATCCCTAGAGTAGGGAAGGGTACGTAGGCAACCACAATGGGTTGCAGCACTACTGGTCCAGCACTTTGTCGCTCATATCATGTAATTGAGAGATGATTGCAACATATTGGCCTCTCATATCATCTGGCTAGGTATTTCGATGTAAGAGATGATTGGGGCCAAACTTGATGAGGCAAATTGCATTCCATTCCTTAGATACTCATACTTCCTATCAAGGTGCTCGACATAGGCATGTACCAATGGCGCATTGGGCATGGCCTGGAAAGTAAGATACATTAATATGCGAGCTTGCATAAGCCTAAGGAAAGTACGACATGAGCCTTATTGATGCACCCTTGGCACGATCAAGACAAGTTCATGCTTTCGGAAATGCCTAAGCTAAGTAAAAATGTGGAATTAGGCCTACAATGGCCTATGCGCAAGTTCAATACAACTATGCCTAGAAAGGACTCGAGAGCTAGTGATGCATGAAATAATGCATAGACACTAGCCTCAATGACTTTATTCCCTTTGCAAAACAAAGGTAAGTTGGAACGGTGTGGAAGCTAACTTAGCTGCAACATGTGCTCCACGAGCATGCTTGCAAGGGCAAATGAACGTGCATTTTCCTAGTTTTAAGGCCCGGTAAGTAGCATCAGAGTGGCGCATCAGGGAAGTTATGGCCTGCGCGTCCTGGCGTTCTAGGCGTAAATTTCCTGTCTGTCATAGGCAATTTCCAAATGATCAACTTGAAACAAAAATAATTTGTAAACAATAAATTGTATAAACTAAGATTGCTAAGGATCTACGAACATCCATTGCTTGAATCATATATCGAGAGTTTAACCAAGGAAAGTGTAACACCCCGTGTTTTTATCATGGCGCATGCTAAAAGATGCACCATGGCCCGAGATGAAGCTTCATCCAAATCTTCCATTGCGTGGTAAGAGGTAATTTGGCTTAAGGACAATATCGTGCCAATATGACGCATTATGGTTGGCATTTGGCCAAGGGCCAAATCTCGCATTAAATGATGCATTAGGCCAAGTTGGGTAGATTGCCTTGGACGATGCAGCGCAAACATCACGCATTATGTGGACTATTGGCCTAGAGCCAATATTGCACAATTAATGTGCATCAGGCCAAAGAGGGATGGCCGGGTGAATATTGCACAATCATTGTGCAATAGCCAGAACGAGTGTTGCGCAATCATTGTGCAATAGCCAGAACAAGTGGTGCACAATCATTATGCTTTACAGAACAGTACTCGGCAATCATTGCCGGTTATGCAGGGATACATGGCAACGACCATGAATAGTGAAGCAAGCATGTCAATCCGCTCCCCTTTTCTAAGTTGTGGAAATTGCAAGTTAACATACATAGGGAGGGGTAGTTAGTTGAAGGTGCATATGAAGACCATGCACAAAGTAAGCTTCATAGCTTAGCCGAAAGAGTATAAATGATGCGTAACCCTCATTTATAACTGCGTAGCCTTGCCAATGGGACATACGATGCGAAGGCATCACTATGCCATGTTGCGGACCCGATAATGCACAATCAATGTGCATCTTGACGAAACGGCCTATATGGACCAGACCATTACCATTATTGCCAGGCCACGACCTTGCAAACGAGTTTGGATTAAGTTGTTGTCCCTTTGAGGATGAACTACGGTCTGTGCTTGATCCCTTTAGAGTAGGAAAGGGTACGTAGGCAACCGCAATGAGTTGCAGCATTGCTGGTCCAACACTTTGTCGCTCATATCATCTAATTGCGAGATGATTGCGGCATACCGGCCTCTCATATCATCTGGCTCGGTAACTCGACGCAAGAGATGATTGTGGCTAAACTTGATGAGGTAAGTTGCATTCCACTCTTTGGATGCTCATACTTCCTATCAAGTCGTTTGACTTAGGCATGTTCCAATGGTGCATTGGGCATGGCCTCGAAAGTAAGTTACATCGGTATACAAGTAGCGGAGATTGCATAAACCTAAGGAAAGTACGACATGAGCCTGATTGATAAACCCTTGGCGTGCAACAAAAGTGCATGCTTTCAGCAATGCCTAAGCTAACTGAAGAGAGGGTATTAGGCCTGCAATGGCCTATGTGTAAGTCCAAGGCATGCCTTATGCCCGGACAATACTCGGCAGTATAACGGTTACTCAGCTAGATAGGAAATTCAGTGATACGTTGAGGCAAGACACTCGGAAGCCAGAGAGGAATGTAAGGTGCATTGGTCATATCCTTCATGGTTTTAAACCCTTTGCAGAACAAGGGTAATTTAGAACGGTGTGGAATCTAAATTAGCTGCATCATGCTCCACGAGCATGCTTGCAAGGGAAGATGGACGTGCATTTTCCTAGCTTTAAGGCCCTGTAAGTTGCAACATCATGGCGCATCGGGGAAGTTATGGCCTGCGCGCTCTGGCGCACTATGCGTAATCTTCTGGTCCGTCACAACAAGCTTGAACTTGAACTTTCTTCTTTGCAATATTAAATATACTACAATCATACAGTATAGTATCATAAGATAGAATGGTAAATGCCGTGAGTAAATAGAATAGGCCAGTCTTCACATACCTCTTTGTTGATGAATTTCTAGCAAATGTCTTCGTTTGTTCTTCAGTCTTCAATCTTCGAGGGTTATTCAGCAATATATGATACTCAACTACCATACTCTAATCCTAGTCCGAAACTTGACTTTAGTAGACTAGAAATCAAGATATAGTTTTGTACATCTAAAATTGACAACAAGCTTGAGATAGCAAAAGCTGCGAGTTCGGCCGAGCAATATATAAAAGATTTAAGCATAAAGAATAATAAAGTGAGGAACAATATGATCGCAGTTCATAGATAATAGTGGGGGAATCATAGTTGATTATTTTGCAGGAAACAGGAAGTTGCAATTTTTGTGATGAAAGGATCAGAACTTAGTTGTAATCTTCTAGTTTGGCCACCTAGTGTTTTTTGCTTCTCCAAGTTTAAATAAAAAACTGCTTCTAGAAAGTATAAATAGTGTTACCTTGGAAATTTATTTGAGTTCCAGCCGCAACAGAGAAACTTGGGGAGAAGAGGAAGCATCATGATGGATTTTGAGTCCAAAGGAGGCGTTGACGAAAAACCATCTTTAGAGGACCAATCATAAACCATAAACCTAGATTTCAAACGTGAAAAAAACCAGAGTATTGGGACAAAACATCATCTGATATGTGTCTTCAATAACCCTATTGATTGATAAAATTATAACTAGAAGATGAACTGAATAATAGACATCAACACAACAATTTAGGGTTTACATGAATTGAATACAAATAGCAATTAATACATACCTAATACTTTACAGGACTACATCGAGATTGGTCAGGTGGATAATAGATTTAACCAAGGGAGAGGAGGAAGATCATGATTGAGATCTGTATCGAATTAGGATTTGTTGAAAAATTCCCAAAAGCTCTGGTTTTGGCTGGGAGAAGCGATTTTCTTTCTCTTGGGTTTATTGAGTTTATTGAGAAAGTTATTGTTGTATATTATTTCAAATTATAATAAAACCGTTAGTTTTTGTAAGAATGATAGTTTCATTTTTAACCAAAGTTTATAAAATCAGTAATGACAGAGTTACCGGGAAGAATTGTGGGGTAAGGGGCGGATGTGGGGGCATATGGCGGATTCTAAGTCGGAAGTCAGATTTAGGCCAAAAAATACAAATACAGTAATTTTGTTACGATGCAGATTCTAGGTCACAAGATAATATTTGGGTTACGTAGTATATTTCGGGCAACAAGGTAGATTTCGGGTCACAAAACAGGCTTTAGGCCATTTGGCAAATTTGGGTTAGATGTCATATTTTGCCACAAGAAAATTTTAATGCCATAGTGGTAGATTTGGGATCTTCAACCATTTTACAAAACATTTTTCCTCGATGAATTCAATGATTTTTGGGTAGGATTTATCACTCTTCGAACAAAAAAAATAAGCAGAAGGAAATCTATTTGCCCAATTCAAAATATACTGAACTGTGTTGTCTTGGGATCGCTCGAAGGAATGGCATGTTAAGAATGATCGAAATTTTGTTTGTCAATAAAAGCTAGGGTATGAACGGAAGTCGACCTCAAATCAGTTGGCATTTTGGCATCTAACACTTGCACCACCGTATTCATGGTCGACCGTATTCAGTGTCGACATATGCTATCTAAAAAGTCGAGATCAATAATATCATGGGACTTTATTTGCATTCACCAGAATCATTAAATAACAACATATACCCAAAGTACTCCCATTCTAACATGCAAAAAAACAAAAAGAATAATTAAATTATCGGATTCTTCGAATCAACAGTGGGCGCGTAACCAATAAATTGATCTACAACTTGGACAAGTGTTTTCACACGAATGACTAGTCTCTTCCTTATTCATCCATGGATTAGACCATCTTTCACTTCCTCTCATCTTAAGTAATCTTTTTTAGTCATATTTTGCATGACCCCAAAGCTAAAGCAAACCTAAAGTCATCCAAAGTTATCCCTTTCTTTCTTACAATCAGTCTAAAAGCTTCTCCTCTTCTCTTTTCTTAAATATTCTATATGCCACCCCCTCCTTTTATCTCCTCAATCTTTCTTGACTTGCTTCCTTATTTATTCCTTCACTTACAAACACCCACAGAATAAATTTTCTTACCAGCAACAACAAACAAAGAAGCTAGAGAAAATAGAGAGATGTGTCACCCATGTATACCACTGATAAACTACAGTGATGAGGAGAAGAGGATGATGATGTTAATAAGAGAAGTAATAAGAAGAGGACATCATGATCAAGTGGTGGAGATGGTGGTTTCTCCTGCAGCAGCAACAACAACATCAACCATGAAAGTACAGTATTGTTTGTGTTCACCAACTCAGCATCCAGGTTCATTCAGATGTAAGCATCATCAAAATGGGTATCAATGGGGTACTACTAATGCTAGGAATCGGCTTCAGACCGACAGGTTCATCAATACCATTACTAGTACTAGCTAGCTAGCTAAATTGCTTTTCATAATAAGAACCACTGTAATAAATTTAGAAATGGAAAGTTAAATCCAATCCACCTAAAGGATGAGATGATAATAGATTGATGTTTATGTCTGTGGTCTCTTCTACTTGTTGCGTCCATTTTCATCTATCTTTCTTTAAGGTGTTTAATTTTGATGTTTTTATGTGATGCTGATGTTTTTGGATTGAACTCCAAAATCCTTTTCAAAACTTCTCTATCTCTATCCACCTCATTGATGTTCTAGAAGTCCATTAATTTATTAGTTGTTAAGAACAGATTCCATGGCAAATAGGTATACTTTGATGTTTTTATAAGCACTAATACCCTTCAAAGTACTGAGTGAGTTGAATTCAACCTCAATTACAGAAAATTACAGTCAGTCACCAAACCCAAGGAGGGAACCTGACTCTTGAATCCAACAGTTAGCTAATTTGGTCCGCCGGCTAGAAAGTTGTTTTTGAGGGGGTGGTTTCAGCCTGCCCACTGAAAACATTGGAATCAACTCCTTACTCGGCTACTCCCACAGGTTTCTTATGCGAGTATGGTTGAAAATGGTCAAACACAACAGGTTCTAATCCCTACTCTAGGAGGAAAAAAATGCACAATTGTCGTATGGCTGTCAATTGCACAAGGAGTGTTGATTCCCTCCGTTTAAGATGATTTTGAGGGTTCATTAAGAGGTCATAGTTTCCAGCAGAATACATGCTCATAGTTATCGACGGCACACGGTAAAATCTATAACATGGGAATATCTGGAAGAAAAGATGAAACATGATGAACATATGCTAAAATTATTTCAAATAAGGGAGTTGTGATCAGAAACACTCTCAGTCGAAGTGTTATCAAGGAATAATAGATTTACATTCATTAACAGGCATATATACATGCATAGGTATATACAATAAAGAAGATAAGGCCGATTAGATCAGGTTGTATTTATCCCATGTTGCCCACGTTATCAACGATTCCTCGGTTTCCAACAGGTGTTCTAATCACTGAGCAAACAAAAACAGAAGTTTCGGATTTCAGATACAGACAACATTTATTTTCATTCCTAGAAGAGAATCAACTCCAACAAGTATACTTGCTTACCTCAGGATAACAGTTCTGACGGACGACTGTTTGATTGCTGGTACTCACATTTACCTCACAAGACATTTTACCCTGAAGAAAATCGAAAAAGCATGAACAGATGCAAAATATATAACACAGCTTTTTCACTGCAGTACCCTTCAATAAGAAGGGAACATAATCACATAATCCTAAAAGGCATAACATCACAACACAGTACAAATCTAACAGAGAACACAATCAACCGTATTCCTATCCACAAATGCATACGGCAACACCCAAAAAACACTAGAGTATGATGTTTGTCGGTCAGATTGAGTTAGAAGAAATATTTATGAAGATTACTTCATAACTTGAATCAGCTTTGTATATTATCATAGAAGTCACTGCAATTAACATGGTGTTGACATCAGTGATTTCAGCTACCTATAAACCATATTACTAGAACTACTAGTGGCAATTTTCAGCCCAAAATTTCTCGTTAACATATTCCTACACCCAAGACCTTGTTTCATTAATATCAAACTACAGTTCTTAATGTTACCCAATCTGAACCTGCATCTGAATTTTAAAGTAAGTGGACAATCTTCAAATCCAAACTCAACTACCAAGTAATTAAGACTGCAATTCAAACTAAACTTCCATCCAATGTAGATGTATTAACAATGTTTCCCCAACTTTTGCTCAAAGAAAGTCAAAATAAAACCTAAAAGTTAAAGAATGTTTACAAAATAAAACCTTAGATTCTGAACCTAAAAGTTTCTCCTTTGTTAAGTTTTCTGTAAACTCAGAACTGGTACAATCAGAGACTGACAGTAAAAACCAAAAAACTCAACAGTAACACAAATAAAGCCTGCATAATTTAGCAACTACTGTTTCTGCTTCAATTAACATGTGCTTTCACAACCTAAAATAAGTATGCAAACCGATAGAGTTCTTCACAATTGCACCACATAGAGAGCCTTAGACCTTTTCCACTCCCCCATTTCAGAATAGTACTCGTGTTTATATCTTGCCAAATCCATCGGATACGGGTCCCCAGACAGTTTGTACAGAAACAAAAATTCTTGGCAGACCGTCCAAATGGACAACACAAAAACCGCATAGACACATGAAACCACATAAACGGGACCCCCTGTTTTTCCCAGAGGGGCAGGCCCACTTTTCATGTGTCTACACGGTTTTTGCATTGTCCATTTGGACCGTATGCCTAGAATCACTGACACAGAAATTAGAAGGAAAGACCAATTGGACTTCCAACACCTCTAAAGGGAAGTCCTACCTAGGAAAGCTCCCAAAATCCGTGGAAAAAGCTTCTCCATGGATTGGTGGAGCTTGATTCTCTCTAATTCTGTGAGGGTTCAGCTATTAAGTCTTTAACCAGCAGTCGTGTGACAGAATAAAACAACAATTGCCTTAGAATTGATTTCTTCATGTCTCAACTATTTAAGAATACTTGAATCATCTTGAGAAAGAGAAAATATGTGGCATAATCTTTAGATAGATAACATAAGAAACATGCAACAGAAATTAACCTTGATTGCCAGTCTAAGAAAAAACTCTATAAAGTGGAAGACAGTACTTTACTATTCAAAGAATTTTTCGGGTTTTCATGAAAACCGGCAGAGAGAGTCGCTAAAGATAATCCAGGGTCGTCTCTAACTATTTCTAGAGAGCGGATGTCGGGAGTACCATAGGACAAGTTTCGCAAGTTCTATGGGGCCCCCAGCAACCCCCAAGTCGATGTCTCTCTCCAGAAACGACTAGAGAGGGTGATGGATATTCCTCAAGAAAGAAACGACTGCCACTTGAAATATAGGTCTCCATGCCAGTTTTCAAAGAAAACCTTTTTTTTAACAACCAGCAATGCAGAAATTTAAGATACTTCAACAACAGAACATATTTACGGTTTACCCCTCTCTATCCAAAGATGATCAAAACGTCTACCAAATAAGTCAAATACAAGTACTGACTAAAAAGCCAGCTGGTCCTTGTTTAAACAAAAGAATGTGTGTTGGTTAGAGACGGGATGGAATACTGGAGTCTTATAGGACTTGTGTGACTCTAGTTACATCAACTCATACAGACACTCTACAAGTTTAGAGAGTTCCCACGGGACTAGACCAAACAAACTGTGACTTAAATCTTGATAAACAATGACGCTTATAACCTTTAGTATCAATAACCTAACCTCAAAGTAATATGATTAACCATGACAATTAGGAACTTGTGGAAAATTGTTCCATTATCCAGCAAGCTATCTGTGCACATGATGACTCCACATTGCTGCACACTAAGGATGACATATGTGGCTTCATGGATCTTTCAGATGGTACATTGTACAGTTTCGTGATTTCAGCTAACCATGACACTTACTAATGAAACTTGTAGCAATTCTGATCACATAATCACTCACTATTTGCAAATTACTATACTCAAGACCTTGTTTTATCAGTATGTCAAACTACAAGGTGTTACCCAAATCTGAACCTGTAACTCAAACTTCTGAACTAATTTGACCATCTACTAGTATGTGGTGTCACCCAAGCCTAAACCTGAAACCCTCTTCAAAACCAAATTCAACGAAACAACTAACTTCTAATTACAAATCCAACATCCCACTATAATTTCCATTCGAAGTAGATGTTTTAAGAACATTTACTCCATTTTGGCTCCTAATCTCAGATAGGGTTCACAAAGAAATCTGATAATCGAACTACAGTTATTATAAGTCATAACCTTGTGATTCTTAAGCTATTCACAACCTTTGAGACCTACCCTCAAAATGTGTACAATCAGAGAGTGCCATATAATCAAATTCAGCAACAACAAAAATCAATCAGCTCAAACATATCAAGAAACCAATGAAAATTTGAGTGAATTAAAATTTACCTTGATCGGAACTTGAAAGAAGAAAAGCCCAAGTCTCCCTTGAATCTCAGTAACAGTATCAAAAGGAATAGAACCTCTAGCCAAATCTTCAAGCAAATAAAACACATCATGGAAAATCTCAATCCCATCTAATCTCAATTGAGCTTTGACATAAGAAGAACTTCTCGGCCTCAAATGTCCTTCATCTGAACTAACAAACCCTAATTTCTTCCCACGATAACCAATTGAAACAATAAGCGAATCATAATCAAGAGAATACACATCTCTATTGTAAACTTTAACAGTCAAATCCATAACAACATCAAGTGAAATCGTTGGGTTTGTATGGATTTTGAAATGACTTAGATTCACACGTTCAACTTTGAGTACAGGATCAGATGGGTAGAGACAATAGAAAGTCAAAGCGAGTAGTAATACAGAGATAAAACAGAGAATGTTTTGCCGGAGAGATTTGCAGTAACGATTACGGTTTGGGTTTCGGAGAGGGAGTACGATATAGTATTGATCTTCATCTTGATGGGATTGGTGGTGGTGATTAGGGTTTGATGGCAAGGGTGAATAGTATGAAACTGGTTCACCCTTAGCTGCCATTGTTGTTTTTTTTGGTGTGGAAAGTGTACGATCCCTCGAGGGGAGAGAGAGGAAAAGAGAGGGGTGTTTATAAAGTCAGGGCCCTGGGGCAGGTAGGGGGTGGGAATGGGCCCGTGATGGACAAGGATGAAATTGCAAGGAAGGTGGTTGAACTTGAATGTAGGAAGGTGGTTGAACTTGAATTTATGATTATGATTGCCAATTTGAAATGAAGTGATGAACTCCTTCATCTTTTTCCCTTCTCTTCTTTTCCATCTTCCGATTAAATGCTAGTGGAGTAATCCCCTCATCTGGATTTCGATCCCAAACCAGATGGGATCCAAGAAAGAGGTGAATAACATCTTATTACTGCCTTGTCTGTTTTTTGATCAATTTCTTTAGAAAGGGAATCCAGGTTCTGTGTCTGTGTTCATATTAATCTAATAAACATCGGAGTTCTTGCATCATTTTAAATGATCGGTACGCTTAGCCTCATTCATTTTAACATTCAATACATTCACATTCACTCTGCATCTCCCTTTGAAGGCATTGCATTGCTATCTCTTGTTTAATATTTCATTCCACATGTTGGTTTCTTGCATCAGTACGCTTAGCCTCAATCATTTTAACATTCATTACAATCACATTCACTCTGCATCCCCTTTGAAGGCATTGCATTGCTATCTCTTGTTTAATATTCATATGTTGGATTCTTGCACCATTTTAAAGAATCATCTCTCATTTCTTTATGATTTTCTATCATTCATTCCATACTTCTTTCAAATTGCTTAATCTTTAGATATAGTTGCTATTTTGGCTTAATTTTTCTCTGTTGTTGTGGGTCTAATATTACCTTTTCAATTCTGTTTTCTTTTCCGATGGACTTTAGAGGTGATGTCATGTAGTTAGTCTTGGGGCGAAAATAGCAACTTAGGTGTGATAGTTTCTCTGTGTTTTATAAAGTCTAACTTCATTAAAGTTTGATAAAAAGAAACATCAAGGAAGCCATTAAACAAACTAAGAAATAACAATAGCTAGGAAAAGTAAAAAGAAACCCATAGGACTTTTTAAACATATTTCATAAAAAAAAAGTTAAACGATAACAGTGGCTGGCTTTTCCCCTCTTGAGCATGTTTCTTTATCATCGTCCCTTCATTCTTCTTCATCGGAATCCTCCACCATTATTATCCCTCCTTCTCGAACCTGTTGATAGATAGCCGACTTCTCGTGCGCATAGGCATAATCCATCCCTGGAGGATATTCAGATAGGAAATAATTGGCTGTGACGGGAACTCTGGTGGCTAACCTAATTTGAATCTCCTTGATGGTCTCTCTCCCCAATCTATCCTTCTCCTCTCTGCTTAAGTTGCACAAAGCCAATCTTCGTGCCTGTGCAGGATACAAAAAAGTTTCTTGCTGACAGGTTGAGCATCGATAATACTGCATACAATGAAGTTGTCCTTCTTGACATCGTACAACCTTAGTTGATGAAATCTGATCCCCTATTGGAATTCTAAAGTGATTACAAGCCATTCTCCTCTTTGTTCTTTCTTGTGATATTTCTTTACCGTAATGTTCTGAAACGATGCCGGATTGAGGCTTTTATAGCTTAATCCATCTCTTGAGTTTTCCTTTGCATTTATTCTTTTAGAGCCCTTTACGTTTCGTTTACGTGTTCTCAGACGTCTCATCTTCTCGAGTTCTTCGTTTTTCCAGAAGAATTTTGATTAGTGGCATTAAGGCATTAATAAGATACAAGATAAGTTAGACAGTGCATAGCTATTCCGTTGATATAGACCCCTATTTGATTTGTCTCCCAACCGTGTAGTATTATTAGAATTAATTGCATCCAAGGTACCTATTAACTAGTCTTATAGCCCTTCTCTTTTCTTTCTCCCCTAGTTCGCGTATGAATCTAGTCAAAATTTATTGGCATTTAATTTCTGCTGTTGTTGCTTTCTCATGCGCATTTCATTGTCTCTGTTTGTGGAGTCATACTCTTGTCTAATCTAGGGCATTTAATGTGTCGTGTATTTCTACTAACTTCTTCTTCCCTTCTTTTGCTGTCGATTTTTGATTGGTCGAGGTTTAACTTAAATTTGATTCTTTCATTTCTTTAAGGTTAGTCTTTCGAGAAGTCTTGCTCACTGACTGATTTAGACAGTCTATTTAATTCGTATTTCCATCGCATCTCTTCTTCTTCAATGCCTTAACTTCTCTCGCATTTCTTTCTTATTGTGCCGTATGGTTCTTCTATCCTTCTGTTGATCTCCTGCTTTCTCTATCTTATTCAATATGAGTAGTTATAATTTATGTAAGCATCTTAGTGGTCTTTCAGTAGCTCAACGCAATGCAAACTATACGAATGTAGGTCTTCTACCAACTCCACCTGCTTTAATGAGAGATTAAGGTATAAAAGAAAATAGCATTCTAGCTAGATTTTTTTCGACTGAGTTCTACTCAGCTGAGGACATAAGAGGAGTTTTACGCCCTTTTTGGGGTATTAATATCGGCTTTCAAATTCGTGAAACTGATCCAAATCTATTCATCCTTACTTTTCGTACGGCAAAAAACTTGAAATGGATAGCATTGAATGGGTCGTGGTACCCTTATGGCAATGTTTTTTCTGCTACTTCCGTTTCTTCTGGAATGTGCATTACAACTGAGGCTGTTAAAGAAATCCCTCTTTGGTCTAGCATTTCCAATACTAGGCATGAACACAGATTTGGGGAACGACTAGGTTTAATTGCCAGCAGGGCAGGATCGGTCAGTCAAGTATGCAAAGGAAGTGGCTCCTTTGATTGCCTACCAAGAGTCTTAGTTTGGGTAAACATCGAAAAACCGCTTGTTATGAAGCTGCTAGTTAAGGTGGATAACTACCCAGTCAGAGAACTTGTTTTCACCTATCATAACCTCCCTTCTAGATTCTGCTCCCATTGCTTTAGATTCGGTCATAAGATCAATCAATATGCCATTCTTCAAAACAGGCCTTTGGAGGATATTTATGATATCTCCACGCCATCGCCGGCTCTGGGGGATGACATTTTTTGGCTAGACAACATACCAATCCAGATCTGGAACCCTAAAGACAACACCGATGCTCATGGCAATATGGAATCAGTGGAGCAGTACTTAGCTATTCCAGGAAATAGGGAAACATTGTATGAATTATTTAGAGAAGAACATCCTATGGTTGTGCAGCCTAGTCCTATTCCTCATGCTGATGATCATCCTTATGAGGTGCTGGGACCGGCCATTTATGATGAGGATATGCTGTTAGCTTCCATCTCCATCCTAGGAAAAAGAACGTTCCTTTTAACATTCCTGAAAATTTTATCCCTTTGCATGATTCGAGTACTGAGTCTTTTCGTTCGGCTAACTCAGAGACTCACCGAGTTATCAACTCCATGGAACCAATTGAACCTAACCCGGAACCAGATAGTGAGCGAGTCCGAGTTCCAGTTTCTTCGAATAGCATTACCTTAGAACCTGAACTTCATTTGGTTAACATAAGATTGTCTTTCTCCTCTACTCCATTTGTAGATGCTCGGGAAAATTTGGCATATCCTATTTCTTATGAATCCATCTCTTCGTCTCTTTTTGCATCTCATGATAGCATTAATCATCCTAGCTTGCATCCATTACATGCATCATCTGCATCTCCCAAAACTCAACCTAAATCTGCATTTAAGATCTCAGTCCCGGATTTCCCCTCTTCTTCCTCTTCTGAAGATCTTCGTATTTTGGCTTCGGATACGGATAATTTACTTCAAATTGATCAATATGGCTCAAATCTTAAGGAGCAGAGAGAGACAGTAGATGGCTATTTACCAGTTCCCTTCATATTGGATTCCCCATCTGAGCAACAGGTCGAAATTCAGGTAACCCTAATCTCTATCAGTATTCCTTTTAAAATTCTTTATAATTGTTGTTTAATTTAGATTGCTTAGACCCCTTTGCATATCCCTTAGACCCCCATCTAAGTTAGAATTCTTTTCCCCTTTTAGATTGAAATCTTCTGTATCTTTGTAGCAATTATGAAAATTATAGCATGGAACGTGCATGGCTGTGGTAACCCTTTCACTCAAAACCATCTAAATCAACTGATTAATGTAGATAAACCTGAAATTTTATTTCTATCTGAAACAAAATCTCTTAAACGATTAGTTAAAGACCTTCTTAAAAATTATCCTAATACACATATTGTAGACCCTATAGGACTAGCAGGAGGCCTAGCTCTAGCATGGATAGATGGATTCTCCTTTGAAATAGTACACTAGAATATTAACATGATCAATATCCTTGTTCAAACTAATTCTGAATCTAAGAAGTGGTTACTAACTTGCTTCTATTGAAGCCCTTATCATGCTAATAGAAATGTAGCTTGGGATTTTCTTACTGATATCTCTGAACAAGTAGACAAACAATCAATGCCTTGGATTCTCTTAGGAGACCTTAATATGATTTTCTGTCAAAAGGACAAAATCGGGGGGATTACCCTTTTAAAAATCTGACTGTGATTACTATCACAATATCTTTAGTAAAGCAGGTCTTTTAGATTTAGGATTCAAAGGATATGAATATACTTGGAATAATCATAGAGAGGATGCTGCTAATATCCAAGAGAGATTAGATAGAGCAGTTGCTAATGTAGAATGGAGCTCTCAATTCCCTAATGCTGAGCTCACACACTTAGTGGGAGCTAGTTCTGATCACTGTCCTATAACTTTAAACTTAGATACTAATTTCATCAAACTATAATATACTTTCAAATTCTATGACACATGGCAAAAGGAAAGCTCTTGTGTTCAAACTATTAAAGAATCTTGGAATCATGTTATTAGAGATAACCCTACCAACTCCCTGATTTTGAACCTTCAAACTCTACAAACCAACCTAGACTTTTGGAAGAAAAACATCTCTGGTCTCCTTTCTAAACAAATCAAAAGTATTTTAGTCCAAATAAATAACTTGAATAAATCCAGCCACGTATATAAAAAAGAAGATAAGATAAAGGAAAAACTTTCTCAATTAGAAAAACTCTATGATATCCAGGAAGCAATAGCAAAACAACAATCTATGGATAATTTGGTCCAATTAGGGGGAAAAATACTAAATTCTTTCATACTAAAACCATGAAAAGAAGGAAGTGGAATAATATCGAATGCCTTAAAAGGAGTAATAATGAAATTACCTTCAAAAGACCCGAAATTCAAGAAACTCTTTCTGACTATTTCTTAAATCTTTTCTCTACTCCTTCTCCTCCCCCCTCCCTTAATCCTCTCTTATTTCAGAATATTCATCCTTGCATTTCTTCAAAAGAGAATGCTTCTCTCAACTCTGTTCCTTCAGCTGAGGAAATTTGGTTAGTTATTAAAAAAACTAAAACCAAACAAATCACCAGGACCGGATGGTTTCCCAACTATTTTTTTCAAACTCAACTGGGAAACAGTAGGAGAACAAGTGGTCTCTGCTATCCAGCACTTCTTTGAATCAGAGGTGCTTCACCCTGAATTCAACAAAACTTTTCTTTTCCTTATCCCCAAAAGTAGACACCCCAAAGACCCTAGTGGTTTTAGACCAATATGACTTTGCAATACCATGTATAAGATAATAGCTAAAATCCTAGCCAATAGGATGAAACCATTACTAAACATTATAATCTCTCCTTTCCAGGATGCCTTTCTTTCTAAAAGGCAAATCTCTGACAATATTGTTATTGCTCAAGAGCTAAATCACTCCTTTAAGAAAAAGAAAGTGAAACATGCTGGAATGGGAATCAAAATTGACATGTCTAAGGCTTTCGATAGAGTAGATTGGGACTTTTTGATCACTGTATTGAAGGCATTTGGTTTTGACAACAATTTTTGCAACCTTATTCTTCAATGCATATCAACTACATCCATTGCAGTTTTACTCAATGGCATCCCTGGGAGTTATTTCAATCCTCCTAGGGGTCTTAGGGAAGGGGATCCACTTTCCCCTTACCTGTTCATAATTTGCATGGAAATCTTCTCCAGGTTGCTCTTATCTGGTGAAAAAGAGAAGTTAATAAATGGAGTTAAAATACCTGGCTTGATTGGGGTATACCCAGATTAATTGGGGTATACCTAATGAGACAAAACCTGGGTCATTTGGAAGAAAAACAGGCCACCCCTTAACCATGTATTTTCTAAATGGCTAATATACCCTTATTTAATTAACACTAAAAATTCTGATTAGCTTAACTAATTGAGTTTAGATTAAAATTTTGAAAATAAGAATTCAGTAGATTAAACCTTTTGTCTGTCTTATGAGTTCAATTTCGATCAAAAATTTCGGCTCTCAAAATGTGAAAAGTCGGCAAGGTCGAAGATTGAATAAGGTGCCGACTAGCTTTGGCCGGCAAGGTCGACGTTTGAATAAGGTGCCGATTAAGTTTAGCCGACATGGTCTTCGGATGAAGAAAACGCCGACTATTTCTGGCCGAAATGGTCTATGAATGAAGAATATGCCGACTATCTTGGGCCATCTATCTTATGGTCTGCATATAAATATTTCCTACAATGCCGGCTATCATATAGTCGACATGCAAATAATTTCTAACATTGCCGGCTGACTTATAGTCGGCATGCAAATAATTTCTAACATTACCGGCTGTTGAAAAGTCGGCAATGTTACCTTGCCGACCTTTAGTTATACCCAACAGAAATTATAATAGGGGTTCACTCCAGAAAAGTCAGATGCCTTGAAAAAAGTTCTTGGATCAACCTCCTCTGATGATGTGCATTCTTCATAGTTGAGGGGATTGCTAGGACTCTCCATAAACCTTAGAAATTCTTCAGGATCTTTCTTACCCATCAGAAGTAACTTTCTTACAGGGCAATTCTCTTCAGTTTCATCTTTAGGAGCTTTTAAAGAAGGATAAATCTTGTCAATAAATTCCAATAGCTCTGCTGCATTGCTAACAAGACAAGGGATATCTTCTATTTTCCCTCTGGGAACCTAAATAATACACAAATAAAAGATATGAAAATTATACACATTGAAACATGGTTCTGGTAAGACAGTCGGCATGGTCGATAATCTAAAATTGCCGACTAATACATAGTCGGAGGGGTTGTAATAATCTACCACGCCGACTAACACACAGTCGGTATGGTTCTATTCAAGAAAGATGCCGACTATTAACTCAGGAAAATCAAGTTTTTTTGACCTAAAGTCGGAACGGTACAAGTCTAAGAAAATGTCGACTAGAGATAAGTCGGCAAAGTTGGTTATTGAATACCTTGCCGGCCCTGGTTATTGTTTAACAGTCGCCATGCCTGTTATGAAAGGTCGGCATGATCTTCATGTTACGACCTTGCCGACTACCATTAAAATATTAAGGCCGGCATCTAAAATTTCAAAAAAAACTGTCGACTAAAAACCCTGAAAATCATAGTTTTCGATTTTTAACCTAATATAACAATCAAAAACACAAAAAAAAAATATAATGGGTTTGAGATTAGAAATCACTTATAGTCTTCTTTTCGCCGGTGGAAGGTTCTTTTCAACATTCTCAGGGATTGCATTCTCGGGTTTACTCATTCCAACTTTTCCCTTACCTTTTTCCCCTGATTTAGATCTTTTGATGTTACCTGTTGAATTTCTATTGCTACTTGATCGTTTAGAATCAACCATTTTTTGTAGAAAAATCAAAACTGAAATTTTAGGTTGATGGAATAAGATGAAGGAAGGAGAAGAGGAGAGGGATTAGAGAAGATAGATTAGAAGAAGATTAAATGGTTTTTAGTTTTTAAGTTTAGGGTTTAGTTTTTAGGTTAATTAGTGCAGGGGTACTAAAGTAACTTCACCAAGTTTTGGCCTCCCCTTAGTAAGGGCACTATGTCCATTTAAATATGGGTATACCCCAATCAAGCCAGGTTAAAATAAGCCCTAAGAATAGTCCTATTTCACACCTTTTCTTTGCTGACGACTGCCTCCTTTTCATTAGAGCTGATCTTAAAGAATGTCATAATATTTTAGCTATGATTGACTCTTTTGGTAAAGCTTCGGGACAGTTAATAAATTTTGATAAATCAGGGGTCTTCTTTAGCAAAAAAGTTCAACCCAAACATCAAAGAATAATTAGTAAATTACTGAAAATAAATAAATAGACCTAAAAGACTCTTACTTAGGAACTCCACTCTTTATTAATAAAGCAAAGATAAAGCTTTTTGAAGGAATAATTGAAAAAATGGAACACATAGTACAAGGTTGGATAGGCAAATTACTTGCTCAGGCTAGTAAAATGGTACTTAACAAGGCAACATTGGCTAGTATGGCTAGCTATCAAATGAGTTGCTTCATTTTACCAAAGAAAATCACAAAAAAAAATAGATGCCTTGCAAGGAGATTTTTGGTGGGGCAAGGAAACTAATTACAAAGGATATTACCCAAAATCTTATTCTTGTCTTTGTAAACCTATAAGTAAGGGTGGGTTAGGATCAGAAATGCTCACAAATTTAACTTAACTATGATAACCAAATTAGCTTGGAGGCTGCTAACTGAGCCTAAAGCCCTTTGGGTGTCACAACTAAAGCCTAGATACTTCAGAATGTCCTCTGCTTTTAAAGCAAAAATTCCATCAACCAGTTCATGGATTTGGAAGTGTATAAGTAAGGGTATTCATCTTGTTGAACAAAACAGTATTTGGGAAATAGGAGATGGCAATAACATTAATATATGGGATGATAGATGGATACCCAAATTGGACGAAAACCTTAGTACCTTTAGAACATCTACTAACTCTCACTTAACACTTGTGAAGGATCTTATTGATCCCATCACTAAGAAGTGGAATTCCCCTTTAATTTTTGAACTATTTCCAAAACATATTGCTAGGAAAGTCAGTAACATTAGAATATCCATAAACAAACCAGATACACTCAGATGGCTTCTTACTAACTCAGGCATTTTCACTGTTAAGTCTATGTATGACAAACTTAATGAAAGAACAGTGAACCACTTCAACATAGGACATCCAGACTCCTTCTGGAAAAATTTATGGAACCTAAATGTGTCTCAAAGAATAAAAATCTTTGCTTGGAAATGTTTACAAAATGCTATTTCTACAAATATGAAATTATCTAAATTTATGAAGGATATTCACCCTAACTGTTCCTTTGGTTGTCAAGATTATGAATCCATAGAACATCTGCTGCTTTTTTGTCCCTTTGCCAAGTCTGTTTGGGCAGCTGAGCCATTCCCAGTTGATCTGAACTTTGACAGTTCTATTACTTTCTTGGATATATGTAAGGAATGGTTAGGAAAGAAATACACAACTATACCCATAGAAATAATATTGACAAAAGCATGGTTCATTTGGAAGGAAATATGCAACAGAGACTTTGAAAAACAACAACAAACAAGCTCTCAATTAGCTTTAGAAATACAAAGATTTTTAGATTTCTGGTATAAGGATAATTCTTCTTTTAGACAGATCACAACAGATAAAATTGAGATTCCTAAATGGATTCCTCCTAGGAGAACACAAAAGAAACTCAATATAGATGCTGCTTGGATTTCCTATGGATATGCCTGCAGGTTTTTCTTTAATCCTTAGGACTGGTGCATGCAAGTTTGAACAAGGCAGAGCATGACCATTCACAGCTTTTACCCCAGAAGAAGCGGAAGCTTTAGGATTGTTGCATGGAGCCAAATGGGCGACAGAAAGGGGATTGACAAACTTCAGTGTGGAAGGAGATTGCAAGAACCTTTTTGACTACTTAAATGGGACACCTTCTCAGATTTCCTGGCAGAATCAAGCAATTATGGATGAAGTGAAAAGAGAATTTAATCGTTGCCAAAAAAAATTATTTTATTTTTACATTCCTAGATTAGCTAACAATGTGGCAGACACTCTTACAAAAGAGGCAAAAACCTTCTTTAATCTTGTTGATTAGAATAGTACTCCACCTAATTGTATTTTGCAAAGTTTAGAAGTAGATAAATCTAATGTAAGGGATGGAAATCCTAATCCAGCATTAGAAAGCTCTACTATCAATGATGTAAGGGTTCCTAACTCCCTAAGTTAGTCTTTTGAATGCGTTTGAACTTACAAAAAAAAAAAAATTTGAAGTGATGAACTCACCTTAGATTTAAAAGAGAGAGATATTTGATTGATCAAGCATTTGATAGTAAGTGGTGATGGAAAATAATTTAGATGTGATTCGTTTATTTCCCAAATAGGGTGTTTGGATACCAAGAGTCGGTGTCAAAAGTTATAACATATTAATTTTTAAGTTTGAAGTTGTCATTTTGAAATTGTATACCCAAACTGATTTTTGATCTTTTTGTTTTTAAAAATCGAAAAGTGACTTCTTAAGTGGTATCGAAATATGCAATTAAGTATTAGTGAGTTTTATGGAGTAGGTTCATAAGTTCACATCCAGTGACATGTAATTATTCCGAAGGGACAAATAGAGTCGTGAAGATATGAAAACGCTAATCATTATATGCTCAATAAAATAGAAAATCCAACACACACAAAAAGTAGTAAAACCACGTTATTATTTTGCACGAATCCTAATTTTTGATAATGAAACTATTTAGTGTTGTTTAGGTTTCGTAACTTCCTTCTCTACTTCTGAAGAAAAAAACTACAAACATGGGTTTTGGCCACGTTTTTTGGATGAATCTTGTGAAGGTCATCTGAAAACGTAAGGGTACCAAGTTGTGATGCCCCTCGATCCGTAATACCACTGTGTAATACATATAGATGGAATTGTAAAAGGATGGGACAGAAACTTTAAGTAATTTTCATAAGATGTTTGATATTTTTTATGGACCGTTTGGTGATTAGTATGCCTAGGAGTAACTAGTATTTTGGGAGGTACCCCGTAACAAGCGGTACGATTGACTTGGTATCATTTTAGGTTAAAGAAGTAACATTTTGTCTTTCCCTTCCGTGAAAACTAAGAAGATTTCGAGAACAAAAGGGGTAGTATGAACGACAACCAAAAGGAAGAGCTATTATGGAGGCGGTATTGAAATTAGGCTTAAGAGAAAGTAGTCTGTCGTTGTTTTTGGTAAGGGGTTAACTAGATTTCCTCTTTTCCCTATGTCCGATAATCTGATCTTGTACTTTTGATTTTTATTCTTTGTCTGGATTGCTTTTAGGGATTGAAATATCTTAAGGTGATAGCAAAAGCAAATTGATTTTTATGGTCATTGGCGACGCTTAGGACAACGAAGGCAAGTTTTCTTTAGACTCCCTTCATTCAGATATATTTTAGAAATCAATGATACTATCCACCAAGAACTTACCTAGGGTTTATGAAGAAAAAAACAAACTTAATATCTCAATCCTTTAGTTCAAGTATACTTGTGTGCTTTTGTATATAAATGTTGAAATGTGTCATGATTGATCTCTTCCAAGTTATCTTGTTTTGGATTTATGAGATATCTCAAATTGTACTATGACAAGCCTAATGGATGATTGTTATCAATGCCCAAACGTTAGGTTTTGTGATTATGCGTTTGTAGAACATCAATTAGTATACATGTGGAAATGTAGATCCATGAATATGTTGTCCTTGTCAATTAATAAGTTAGTTGCTAGATTATTGTTAGTTCTGATGTTAGATTTGCATAAATCAGTTGATATATGGTGAGTTCATGGTTGTAACTTTTAATCTTTCCATTGGGTTGGTAGTACAACTATTATTTTAAATGTTGGGAATTAGCTCAATTGTGGGTATATCAACTTGTCCACGTACAACTAGTCCAATTAGCCTTACATTGTTCCATTGTTAGTAGCTAGTTTAAAATACTACTTTTATCATTTCTAAATGTGGGTGTGATACTTAAAACGTGTACAATGAAACATTATCTATGGTTGTGAGACTAGTCTGAATGACTTAGGGTTTAACGAAACAATTAAATATTACAAGTGATTTTTGACTTGGTATTATGTGGTTGTCTGGGGATCGATTGAATATTGTACTTGTGTATTTATTTCTTTTGAAATTGAAGTACCAACTATCGGCTAGTCGAAATATGGGTTGTGAATAATATAGTGGAGGAAAGTTACATATTATCATTTGTTGTTGAGATGTTTTCTTATGGTTATGGTGTGTAGTTTGGCCTATTGGTTTTTCATTGGCTTCATGGCGTTGAGTACGCCTCTTATTCAGTTCCTTATTAAAGGATTGAAATTGGCTTCATGGCGTTGAGTACGCCTATAATTCAGTTCCTTATTAAAGGATTGGAATTGGGTTCATGGCGTTGAGTACGCCTATTATTCAGTTCCTTATTAAAGGATTGAAATTGGCTTCACGGCGTTGAGTACGCCAGTCATTCAGTTTTCTATGAAAGGATTGAAATTGACTTCATGGTGTTGAGTACACCTTTTATTCAGTTCCTTATCAGAGGATTAGATCGACAGTGGATATATTCGGACAAAGGATATTAGTGGACTTATGATATAAAATATCTGATTGCAAGAGATATGCTCCTTACGACGTTGCTCTATATTCTAGTATGGGGTGTGATCTAATTGATACATGAGTGTTTGGATGGATGAATGGTTATCTCAGAAGATTGATAAGCGTCGGGTTGGGTTTACTTGTGACATTACCTTGTGACAGTGTATATAGGATGTTTTTCCAGTATATGGTAGATTTTATTTGGAAAAGTGAATGGTTATAAAAGAAAGTTTTGTAGTTAGATATCATTTTCTTTTGTGGTTACGGTTGTTCTGTTTTTGTTTGCTTCCGAAATTAAGTTAATTTTAACTGTTATAGGGCATCAGTTTTGTGGTGGGTTTTACTCATAGAGTAGATTTGTGTAATGCTTCGTAAGGCTTATGTTAATTGAGTCTATAGTCTACCCAGTGTATTATAACTTTATGTTTCTAAGTAAATTGCATTTTTAATTCTTGTCTTAATGCATAGTGGCTATTGAGAACTTGCTTGGAGTTTAACTCCTGTTGATAATTTGTTACAGGTATTAGTGATTGATAAAGTGGTTGTTTATTTTCTCTTTTGGGTGGCTTCTGAAGATAAAAGCAGACATCTACATTTTTTTTTCTTATCGTGTTAGTGTATCCTGAACTTTTGTAGTGAGGCAGCGGGGTAATGGGATATTTGGCATCGCTTGTTAGTTTTTCCTTGGGTTAGGGTTCCTTGACGATTGTAATTATTGAGCCTTTATCATCAAAAGTTTCAGCGTACATTGACATCTCTTATTCATTAATTAAATTTTTCAAAAGTACGTTGTTTATATATTATCTGTTGTCGTCTAGTTGTCTCTTCATCATAAGTGACGGCCTAATTTTTGCGTAAGTGCCGGCCGGGCTTATGTGGAAAATGAGGGTCGTTACACAAGTACACCATCAAATTTTTCGTTTGGACCTATAAGACAAAACCTAATACAATTGCAAGTACACCAACCTAATAATCCTTAACAATATGTATATACGGTTTATCTTTCTTGTATAATTAGTAGTTTAGATCAAAGATCTGTGTACCTGATTAAGTACAAGAACTCTTGGACGATCTCAAAAATCAATATCCAAGACAACCTAGTATGTACCGTAACAGTACGTGAACCGAATTCCAACAAGAACAAGTCTTGTGATCTTTATTTCAAGATACGAATTTTCAAGAACAAGTCTTGTAGGTTCGATACAGTTTTAGTTACAAACCGTCGAGGTTGATTATCGAATCACTTGCTTTTACTTTAATTATATCAAACACAAATATAATGCAGAAGTAAAAAGTAAAGCAAGACATAGAGAAATTTTGTTAACAAGGAAAACTGCACCTGCAGAAAAATCCCGGGACCTCGTCCAGTTTGAACATTGAGATGTATTAAGCCACTACAAACACTAGCCTACTATTAGACTTCAGACTGAAATGTAGTTGAAAACGAACCCACCCTCCAAGAAATTCATTTACAGTCGCGCTCCTTACGTCTCTTGAACCTCGCAAGCTCTACGCACTTGATTCCCTTAGATGACGTCCTTTACAGCCTAAGAGAAAGGGAATCGCAACCGGGAAAAATCAGGTATTTGCGATATGAAAATTATCGTGAAGAAGCACAGTGGCTCGAAGATGCAATGAAAGCTAAAGAAGATGGAAAGGTAAATGAACCATGCAAAAACTTCAAAGAGAAAGGGAAAATTAAGATTGAGTGCGAAAAGATGACCTCATGCTCAACCCCTGGTGGTAATTTTTTTATGAAACTACAGCATTCTAGAAAAAGAACACATATGGTAAACATTTCTAGAAATTCCCTAGGTGTCAGTTGGTGGAATGGACTGATTAAGTGTGTTAGTTTACTCAAGAGTTTGATGATGATGTTTATAATGTAATGTGTTATTGTGTGTTTTCGTTTGGCCAAGAGATGTTTATGATGTTATGTGTAGTTGTATGTTTTAGTTCAAATTAGAGATCGAATGTAATGAATATGATGTAACGTGTTTTTTATCCTGATATGATGCAATGAACACTTTTTAACATTAGAGTTTTATTATAAACACTTTAGTACATTACAACTCATGATTCAAAACCTAACTCACTTTTGTAGGAATCACGGTTACACTTAGCATTTGCAACAAGCCTTTTAACCCCAAGGTGACCCTAGTTGACGAGTTTAGTCTCGTGAGGATTTACAGAAGATTTACCCACAAAATCTAGAACAATAGTTTAATATATTAATCGTCGCCTCCATCTTCTGGAGGATTACATGGTCCATAAGATGGAGGTTAAACTCAGGAAATGCGTCCTCCAAGATTAAATAACATTCATAAAGTCTGAAGGATTTACCGGTTTGATGAAAGCACCGCCTTCTACCGAGTTCCTCCTGAACAAAATACAACACATGACTATTTCCAGTTATAATTTCTGTGGGTATGTCTGTGTTTATGATTATGCCTATTTATAGCCAAGTTATATACGTCAAAAACGAATGAAAGCTAGATTCACTGATTGACACCACGTGATTGTGTTTAAAGCCAAAACTCCCAACTGCATCAATCATTGAGTTACTCTCGACTATTCAATGCTACTGATCTGTTTTGAATATTTACTGAAATGGGTCATCGATGTGTATTGAATACTGAAAATGACATAGACCGGTTACTCACTGAGACAAGACTCATCACTGCTTTGGACACAATCTCCTCCAGTACTTTTTTTCAATCTTGTTTTGAATTCTCAAAACAAGGAGAACATAAAATCGTTGTCATATTTATTGCACCTTGTATCTTTTTATTTAATCCCATCCAGAGCTTTTAGAAAACACAACGTCATCCAAACTCCAGGACGATAAATAAATAAGCTTGTATCAAATTAATCATGCAGTTTAGTACTAAAGAAGATGTCGGTATTGTGGAAGTCTGGATTTTAGCCACAAATGCAGGTCCCCTCAGAGCAGGTGAAAATCAATTAAGCATATTTTTTGAGACCGTTTTTTTCAAGCCTTTGAAGATCTTACCGGAAATGAAAATGACAGAACGAAGATCTCAGTTAAAAGAAGGTTCAACTTGATCAACAGTGAAATCGAAACATTTGTTACAATCCTAGTTCAAGTACAAATAGCTAATCCGGCATTATCATACGAATCTCGTGTAAGTGTATTCAAATTTGTTAACCGAATTAATACGTAAATATCAAGTACACTGAATACCTATCACGAATGTTTTTTGTTTGTTTGATATACATACCTTGTTCTTTTTCGTGGATGAAAATCATGCAAAATAGGTTCAAAAGAACTACAATCACAACAATCAACTACCCCCTTCTGACTCGTCTTCATAAAACTTTAATAAACCTCACAGATTGGACGTGCAATACCTAGGTTTTGTAGAGAAGAAAAAAGCAGTGTAGAGAAGTGAAGGAAATCGAGTCTCCTGTTTGATTTAGGGGTAACTCTGGAACGACTAATAATTTAGCGCTCAGACCGTGTTGACTAAGTCAAGCGACTAAGCATTTACCATTCCAGAAGAAGCGCCAAACTATTGGTCACTCGGTTTCTTTTCATTTAACGCTTTTACGAAGAATGTTGAACCACCGTAGGGGCTGGAGGATGATTCACAGTGACGTGACATTGTTGAACTTTGAAGATAGGACTAAGCGGAAGGGACAGGGGAACAAAAAATAAATAAATTTAGAACCACGTGACAATAACGTGGGAGTTACATAAAAATAAAATAGAAATATTAAGAAAGTCAATGGTTAAAAACTTCTATTTCTTCCGATTAAAAAAAAATGGTTGAAAAATCTTCGCACTGAGGTTCATCATCCAATTCATCACTGTGGAGAAAAAGAGAGCTTATCCTTTGTTGCAAAGGGCATCATAAATGGCTGAAATCCTTGTTAGTGCTGTTACCGAAGCTTTGATCAGCAAACTGATTTCGATTGTTTCAGATGAGGTTTATCTGGTTTGGGGTGTCAAAGATGAAATGAAAAAACTCCAAGGTACTTTACTTACTATTCAAGCTGTATTAAGTGATGCAGAGAAGCAGCAAATAGAGAAAGATGCAGTTAAAATCTGGTTGACAGCACTTAAAGATGCAGTCTACGATGCCGAAGACGTACTAGATGAATTCGCATATGAAGCTCTGAGATATCATGGTTCAACTCGGAACAAGGTAAAAAACTTTTTCTCGCTTTCGAATCCGATTTCGTTTCATTTCAAGATGGGTCATAAACTTAAAGATGTCAACAAAACATTGGATTTTATTGCAAGGGGTAAAGACAAATTTCAGTTCAGTATTGCCGGTTCTAGTAGTAGTAGTATGATTAGTGCTAATAATCTGAAAAATAGAGAAACTCACTCTCTTGTAGATGATACAATAATTGTTGGAAGGGAGCATGAAAAATCAAAGATAATAAACTTGTTGATTAATAATTTTGATAATCATCAAAAGATTTGTTCGATTGTTCGCATTGTTGGCATGGGTGGAGTTGGCAAAACCACACTTGCTCAAATTATTTATGGGGGGATGTGCTAGTAACAAGTCATTTTGATAGGAAAATTTGGGTATGTGTTTCTCAAAATTCTAATCAGAAGGAAGTTCTGGGTAAACTATTGGAACTGATTTTGGAGAAGAAGGATGATTTTTCTAGCTTGGAACTTATAGTAAATAAACTAAAAGAACATGTTCAGGGTAAGAAATTTTTGATAGTACTAGATGATATGTGGAATGATATTAACAGTGATTGGGATGATATGTTTAAAACTTTGATGCTTATATGTTCCCTTGGAAGCAAACTAATGGTGACTACGCGAAGTGATGATATAGCTTCGACATTGAGTTCTTCAAGTTTACATCGTTTGGAAGGATTACCCCAAGAGAAGTGCTGGTCTTTGTTCGAGAAAACTGCATTTCAGCCTGAAGGAATAGAAAAGACACCAAACTTGATTAAAATAGGTAGGAGTATTTCAAACAAGTGTGGAGGTGTGCCTTTAGCTGCCAAGATTATTGGGGGTTTGATGTCTAAAACTGATGGAGTGAAGTGGCAAGCAATCGCAAACAATGACATTTGGGATCTCCAGGAAGGCGAAGAAAAGGTAATAAGGGTATTGAAGTTGAGTTATGATCATTTGGAACCACACCTTAAGCAATGCTTTTCATATTGTTCTTTATTTCCTAAGGATCACATTATTAAGAAAGATAACCTTATTCGATTGTGGATGGCCGAGGGGTTCCTCAGTCACGCAAGAGGAAGCAAAGGGATGGAAAAAGTTGGTAATGAGTATTTTAGTATTCTATTAACAAATTCATTTTTTTCAAGAGGAGCAGAAAAACGGTTTAGGAGGTATAAAGTCATGTAAGATGCATGCTCTTCTACATGATCTTGCGCAATCTGATGTCCGGACTGAATACTGCTCAATGATTTATGTCAGTAGGAGAAACGAAATGGAAATTAGGAGACTACGCTGTGTATGTTTTTCTTTTGAGAATGAGTTCTCGAGAATTCCTGAAACCATGTACCAGCTGAAGAAATTGCGTACATTCATTTGTTATGCAAATTTTCACAAATTTTAGTTGCTTGCGCGTGCTGGATTTAAGAGACAGTGCAACCACTGATTTACCGTCTTCAGTTGCCAAGTTGCAACATTTGAGGTACGTCGATCTCTCAAATTCTCAAGTAACAAGTCTGCCAGATTCTTTCTCTAGTCTTTACAATCTGCAGACCGTGGTTCTCAAGAACTGTTTCAAGCTTAAAGATCTTCCTCGGGGCATGAGTAAACTAAGTAGTGTGAGCCATCTTATAATTTGCAAAACCCGAACCAATGAATGGATCCCTCCGATGCCAAGTCAGTTGAGAAATTTAAGTTGCCTCCACTATTTGCCGTTATTTATTGTTGGAAATAAGAACAACGGGTTTGGTATTGAAGAGTTGAGAGACCTCAATCTCCTTGGTGGTAAACTACAAATTCATAATCTAGAGAATGTCATTGATAGAAAAGACGCTGAAGGAGGACATTTGAAAGAAAAACAAGAGATTCTTCGATTAGAACTACATTGGATGGCTAGGATGGGTAGTGAAACTTATAGCGTCGTTGATAATTTGGAAGTGTTAGAAGGTCTACAGCCTCACCAGAACCTTAAAAGACTGGGAATCCACAACTATGTAGGTTCACAATTCCCCACATAGATGACGAGCTCCAGTAATTTTCTTCCTAATCTGGTAAATGTTGTTCTAAAATATTGCAGTAGATGCCAGCATCTTCCCGCTCTCGGGCAACTTCCTTTTCTCAAATTTCTCCATATAGAAGGACTCGACGCGGTGAAAGGTATCGGAAGTGAGTTCTATGGTAGTAATATTAGCAATGCATCTTCTTTCCCCTCTTTGGAAGATCTTTCTATATTTCGCATGGTTAACTTAGTAGAATGGTCTGACCACATTTCATCATCATCTTCTTCAAGTTTTTCTCTCCTTCAGCGGCTCAAGGTCAAGTTCTGCCCCAAGTTAACAACAATGCCAACTCAGTTTCCATCTCTTAAAGTGTTGGAGTTTATTGTTTGCAATGGCAAAGCAGTAAGGTCATTAGTGGAATGCAATTTAACATCTCTCACATCTGTTTCTATTGAAAAATGTGAGGAACTTGTGTTCCTTCCTCAGGGATTGCTCAGAGAAAATAACATTCTTCAAAAGCTTGGAGTTAATAATTGTCGAAACTTTGAAGGCTTTATTTCTGCCCAAGGCTTTGAGGAGGAGGAGGAGCATATTCAGCTGCCTCCTAATAATTCTCTTCATACATTGATGTTGTTGGGTTGCCCTTCTTTGAACTCCTGGCCAAGTATCCGTGGATTCAACTCACTCTCATTTTTAGTTATCAAAGGTTGTAAAAGACAGAAGTCTATGCTCACTGGAATAGAGACCCTTCCGAAACTTGGATATCTAGCTATTGGTCCATTTTCGGAGGAGTTGGACTCCTATCCTTTTCCTGCAGCCAACATTGAACAAGAAGCATCTGCAGGCGATTACTTTCCGTCCCTTTGTTCATTGCAAATCGATGGATGGTCTAAACTCAACTGTCTTCCAGATCGAATTCAATACATCTCTTCCTTGAAAGATTTGTATATATTGGATTTTCCTACTCTGGAGGTTTTGCCTGAGTGGTTGGGTAACTTGACTTCTCTTAGGGAGTTGAGGATATGTGGCTGCAAAAATCTAAATTATATGCCTTCTCTGGAGAAGATGCTATGCCTCACCTCACTACAACAACTTAAAATCAGAAATTGTTCACTCTTGGCGGCTAGATGTAAACAAGGAGGAGAAGAGTCCAACAAGCTATTCCACATTCCCAAGATTGTTATAGTTGAGGAATGACATCAAAAGTCCCATATGAGGTTAGTCATATATTTCTCTTTTAATCTAATCTGAGATTTATTATTATGTTTTTAAGTTATGAGTTTTACTAACCCAGATTGTGCTAAATGCTACGGCTGTCTAGATATACTTATGTTGATTACTAGAAAAAAAATTCCTGAAGAGAGCTTATGATATATCCCCTGCATCTTCTTTTTCTGCTAACTTTTTTCATCAAAATTAGACTTGAAGGCCGTAATCATACAAGTTGCTTCTTGGCTCCGATAAACCTTGTTCTTTTGTTATAGACTGAATGCATATTTGGGTTGAAAAAAAAGAGGACTTCAACTGTTGTCCCTGATGGCAATGCTCAAAGCGCTAAGCCACACTGACTATGGAAATGTTTGCAGTCTGCTTAACAGGAGATTCATAAGTCCGCTATATCGAACTAGAGTGGTCATATACCATGACAACTTTCTGTAGAGCTGTCACTTCCAACAATAGTATAATAGTGGCAATGCTGACGAGTTACAAATTTTGATCATGAAACTGAGGCAATTTTTTTGCTGTGTTTTTGATATATGCTCTGAATTTCTTACAGATTTCATGGTTGCTGAAATTTAATCTGTACAGGAATAATTAGCCACCCTACAGTTTCGCCGAGAGTGTAGCATTAGCACTCGAAACCAGGGACATGTACATGATTTATCTGAAAAACTTCTTGGAAGGAGAGATAAATCGAAGGAATAGGAAAGCTGAGTATGAAAGAGGTTGGCAAGAGAATGTTGTTGAATGTGCATTATGAAAGGAGAAGAGCATAGTGAGAGATGCTCGGAAACAGAGAGAAAGGGGGGAGGAGGAGGAGAGATTCTGAAGAAGTTGAGGAGACTGGGATAATCGAAGATGAAGAAAGTAATGAAAGTGATGCTGAGACTGAGAAGAAGAGGAATAAAAGAGCAGAAAAAAGATAAAGATGTGTGGTATGAACGCTATTTAGCGGAGAAGGTTGATCCTCCGATCTTTGCCAGAACCATGCGAGAGAGATTAGATATTGATTCAGATGGTGAGAAGATAGAAGGTATAGATGCAAATGGATCAGATTCAAGAAGGCATGGAGGAGGATGAAGAGAAGAGCGAAGACAGCGAGGATGCATCTGACGGGTATGGACCTTCTGCTTCCAGTTGTAGTGAAGACTTTGGTGCCACTGAGGAAGGCTATGGTAGCAAGGAAAAGGAGAACTCTGAATAGTCATCTCCGAAGAATCAGAAAGACAAAAATCTTTAGGCCTGGTGGGAAACTTAAAGAAAGTTTTTTTTTAATCAAAATGTCTTTCTGATTTTCGCTATTAGTCTTTTTTGACCTGCTGCTGAATTTAGTAATCTTCTTACTTCTATGGTTTATGCGAACGGTGTTAACTTTGCTTCTGGGGTTTATCTGATGGTGGTGAATAGCATGAAATATATGTTGATAAGGTTGGTTTTTTTCCTTGAGATAAGTTTGTGCTTGAATGTAGTTTGTGGTACTTCGGCAGTAATCTCTTAGATAATGAAAAGGAGATTTGAAGTGGTATGTTGAACTCGGTTTGTTTTCTGATGTGATTTTGCTGCTTTTTTACAACTTTATTGTTGAATGAATAAAACTTAATTGTCTTGTTTATGAGAGTAAGAGTAGATTTGTAACTAGAATTGAGAATACAATTGATCTGAATAAAAACTTGGATGATTGGAGCAATTAACAGGATCAAAGGAAAGGCTCAAGAACAAAGGATTACGTCATGAGCAGGGCATATTTCCATCTACTTGCTCACTGATAATGCTTGCATGAAAATTGGGATTCATATCTCAAGACGATCTATTTGTTTATTAAATTTGGAAATCTTTTAATTGTTGAGGGTGTTTTAGTAAAAATTGAGGTAGAGGTTAAAGGGTCGAATCCGACCACCTCCAAATTTTATTTTATTTTCCTTTTTTTCATTTCTTTCTTCTTCTTCTTCCTCCTCTCGATTTCTTCTCAGAAAAATCTAATCGACCATGAAGTTTTGATCGAAGGCGCTGTCAAGAGAGTAAGTCAGAGATCCATGAAGTTTTGATCGGAGATAATGGAAGCAGTGGTGAATACTAGCTCGAATTGAGTCTGTATCTTACAAGGAAGAGGGTTGTGGAGGAATTTAGGTCAAGGAATTGTGGAGATAATGAAATTGGAATTCATCTGCAGCTACCATTAATAAAAGAAGAGGTGGTTCCAGCCGAGATTAAAGAAGATATTGGTTTGCAGAAGAGGGTATTAGAAGCTGAGAACAACAAGGATTCATTGTACGGGTTTTCAAGGCGCTGTGAATTTGAGATGATGATATTGATTGGGTGTTATGTGCATGGATGCACAAGATAACAAAACCCAATTGTTAAACTACTCTAACCGAGTGCAGATTACAACAATGACTGTTGTATTTTCTAAGGAAAATATATCTACATTGGAAAAGCACAAGATAATTCACTATGTCT
Organism: Papaver atlanticum; assembly: GCA_023531105.1. Lineage (NCBI taxonomy): Eukaryota > Viridiplantae > Streptophyta > Magnoliopsida > Ranunculales > Papaveraceae > Papaver > Papaver atlanticum. The sequence goes on along the minus strand of JAJJMB010000289.1, from coordinate 136,138 downwards.
ACGTACCTCTTCCCAGTTGTTTCCTTGCATGTGGAGGACTCGCATTATTTTACGCTCTCTACACATGCTCCAGATTACTTAAGATTTCTCATTAAATACCTGGTTTAACCGTGGCTTTAAATTACATGACTAAAAATCTTCTGGGTATCTTATGGTAATTTAAATAAGTTGAGTTGAACTTAAACCATCCACTATTCCAGTCTATAAGTAGCTTTGAGCACCTCATATGTTTTAAGCATTCATTCTCAAGTCTTAAGTAACAAAACAAAAGCAAAGGTTTGAGAAAATATATTTGTTCCAAAGTTAGTCATGGATGGAACACGAAGGTTTATAATTGCGTGTGTGTTTATTTGCACTCTTGTTGCTTCAAATACTCTTATGTGCACGGCGAGTAAGTAATCACATTTATTTTCATCGAACACAGAAAAAGAGTAATCTGTAAATGGATCTTATGACTAATTGTTTTCTTCTCTTGTTAAATAATGTGGATGTATGCAGAAGTACAGTTTAGGTGCTACTCCCAGGATTTAGAGACAGGTAAGTATAGTATAGAGGAACCTGAAATCGTCGAAGCTGCTATACTTCAGAAGCCTGTCATGCCTTATGCTCCAGATTAAGTGGGTTTTTTTTGCAACGGACGACGATAAAAGAGGTCGGTGCAGCGCTGATAATGATCAGCCTGGGCAACCAATGGTATGTGCCTGCGGCTGAGAGGAATGCATGGCAATACAAATCGTATGTAAAACGCTACTCAATCAAGACTCTGTGGTGTTCAAACTATAACAGGAAAGTGAAGTTTTGGTCTAGAAGGAACTAGAATGCTCCGTAGGTTTTTACTTGCGTAGGAAGTCTTTTGTTTGCTTGCATAGTACGTAATTCTTTGTTAGGAAGTTTTAGTATTTTTGGAAGTGTGTTACGCGGTTTGAATTAGTATAAGTATAGGCTTTGATCCATAGAGTTTTGTAAGCAATATTACGAATTCTTAATTGAATCTTCTTGGCTTCAACTTCTTCTTGTGTTTACGTTTACATAGTTTTCTCTGTGATTTGTGTGTTGCATTATTCTTGATCAGTAGGAGGAAGATTTGGGTTCAACATTTGGCATCGAGAGTCAGGAGATCGTGGGTTGTTAGGGTTGTTAAGAAGATGACATCCAACATGAGTTCGATCAAGGTACCGGTCTTTGATGGCAATAATTTTGAGCATTGGAGAAGACAAATGGAAAATATATTCACGTTTCAAGAAGTTTGGGATATTGTCGACACAGGATATGAAGAACCAGCTGCATCAACTGCTCTTACTCCAGAACAAACAACTGCTCTAGCGGAAAACATAAAAAAGAATTCTAAAGCTACGTATATTCTTCATCAAGGAACCCATGAATCTATCATGGATAGAGTTGTGTATATCAAGGAAGTTAAGAGAGCTTGGGATTCTTTAACAAGTTATTATAAAGGGTCTGACAAGGTGAAGAAGGTACGTTTGCAAACCCTAAGAAGAAAGTATGATCTTTTGCAGATGGACTCAACTGAGTTGATAGCAGATTTCTTCTCTAAAACATTAAGTCTTGTTAATGAGATGAAAGCTAATGGAGATACAATTGAAGATACTGCAATTATAGAAAGGATATTGCGAAGTTTACCTGAAAAATTTGAGTCAAAAGTAACTGCGATCGAAGAGTGTGATACAGTTTCTGATCAAAAGATTGATGAAGTTTTAGGTTCATTACAAGCCTATGAGCAGAAAATGCTAGAGAAATCTGTCATTCGACCAGTTGAAGAGGCACTTCAGAGTCAGGAAAATTGGAATAGCAGACAACAGTCTAACTCGACTAAAACTCAAGGAAGATTTAATTCATCTCAAGGAAAATTCAATCCATCTCAAAATCAAGGAAAAGGAAAATACAAGAGAAATCTTGACAAAACAAAGATTCAATGTTGGGAGTGTGGTGAATTAGGTCACTTTTCTATTGAATGTAATTCTACTAAAAAGTTTTCTAAACAAGATAGTGTTGATAACAAAGTGAATTTGGTAGAAGAAGAATCTGAAGTTTTGTTGATGGCATGTCATCCAAGTGAAGAATAAGCACGTCAAAAATGGTTTCTAGATACTGGATGTAGTAATCATATGAGTGGATTAAAAAATTTGTTTGTTGATCTGGATGAGACAATAAGAACAGATGTGAAGTTTGGCAATAATGCCTTAGTACCAGTAACGGGAAAAGGAAGGATAGTTATTATTCTGAAAAATGGTTCTCAAGCTTATATAACAGATGTGTTTTATGTGCCTGGGCTAAATCAAAACTTACTGAGTATGGGACGACTTTTTGAAAGAGGATATTCAATGCACATTGAAGGAGGTATCTGCACAATTCATGATAAAAGAAAGAGACTCATTGCAAAGGTGCAAATGACCAAAAATCGATTGTTTCCACTAAATATTAATTATAATGAAGAACAATGCTATAGTTCTTCTATGGATGATGATAATTGGTTATGGCATATGAGGATGGGACATGTGAATTTTAAGAGTTTACAAAAGCTTGAGAAGAAGGAGATGGTTTCAGGATTGCCAAACATAACTCTTCCTAAAGACAAGTGTGAAGACTGTATCTTTGGAAAGCAGCATAGAGACTTTTTTCCAGCTGGGAAATATGTAAGATCTGAAGAACTTTCGGGATTAGTTCACTCTGATTTATGTGGACCAATAAAAGAAATCTCTAGAGGTGGTAACAGGTATTTTATCACTTTTATTGATGATTTTAGGCTGTGTTTGATAGCAAGGAATTAATTTCATGGAATAAGGGTACTTTCCATGGAAATAGATTCCATGGAAACTCATTCCAGGAATTCCTCTATTTGTTGTCATATAGTTATTCCATGAAAATATAAATTCCACCTTTTGATTACTAACCATTTCCAAGGAAAATATTTTTTTTCTATTGAAGCAAATAAAAAAACCAAAATCAAAAATTATAGCATTCGTGAGATAAGAAAAGAATCGTACAATGAAAAAATGAAATTTTCTCTAAATTTTTTCAACGTTCATCGGAATCTTGGGGAGGATCATAAGGTGTATGTTCTGGGTTAAACATACGAAGTCTTTGTTTTAAGAATTGGTAGCTTTCATCATATGTAAATTGTTTTCCGAGTCTTTCCTACAAAAGAAAGAATACAAAACAGTTCAACTTTTAATTCCAAGACCGGAATTTAGAATATGTAGAAGTATTTGAAAAATACTTAAGATCATTTCGACATCCATTCCAGGCTGCTTATTTTTGTAAATAGCTTTTTGGATGTTTACATATTCTGTTACTGCCTTTCGAATCACAACACACCTATCATGTATTCTTTTCTTTGATCTTTGATGAGGATTACCGTATTCCTCCATATAGTTGTTCCATACCCTGTCCCAGAAGATAGTAGCTGGAACCATTTGTCGTTGGACATCGGAGCGAACTGTTTGATTATACCAAGCAGAGAGAATGGATAAATCTTCAGTATAATCGTACCTAGCCATCGTTGAGGCTTTTCTACAAACAGTAAAGAAGCACAAACGGATTATACGTTATAACTACAAGAAAAAGTACATACAAAGCAAGTCCAGCTATATATATTTGATTTGATTTTGTTGATGCCTTTTTACAAACACTAAACAAGCATGTACATACAAAAAAAAGAAAATGTTCATAAAAACTTAATAGTACACATCAAACTAACAACATCCTGACAATAAGAATCATGGGGATTAAAAAGAAAAAGAAAACTACGAAAAACATACCTGCTCAATATCCTTCACCTCCTCTTTGTGTTGTTTGCTCTCAAGTCTCCACACTGTGGAATAATGGGTTACAGGTCTGTGAATCATAGCTTTTATAGCCAAGAAGGAAAAATATGGAGGGAAAACAAGGCGGGGAGGGAAAACAAGGCGGGAAAGTCTTCTGATATTATGCGTATCAGATCTTGATTTTTTTTTTATTTGTTCTTTCCATTTTTTGGATTTCCTTTCTTTCCCTATAATCTTTTCCAAGGGGGAATAGAGGAATAAAAATGGGTATCTTTCCGTGGAAAGTGGTCACGTGAGGAATTAATTCCGGGAATTAGTTTGTAAACCAAACGGCGGAATATGAGCTAATTCCATGGAAAATGGGTTAATTCCACAGAATTAATCGCTATCAAACACAGCCTTAGTAGAAAAGGTTGGGTTTTCTTGATGAGGCAAAAGAGTGATGCTTTTGAGTACTTTAAGAAGTTTAAAGCTTATGTTGAAAATCAAGTTGGCAAGAGAATCAAAGTGCTAAGAACTGATAGAGGCACCGAGTATATTGCAGTTAATAATTTCTTGGAAGAAAATGGAATTGCGCATCAAGTCACAGCAAGATACACACCATAACAAATTGGTATGGCAGAAACGAAAAATAGAACTATCATGAAAATGGTTAGAACTATGAGAAGAGCTAAAGGGTTGCCAAAAGAATTTTGGGGAGAAGCAGTTTCTTGTGCAGTATATATACTAAATAGGTGTCCAACTAGGAGTATTTTGGAAAAAACTCCAGAAGAGAAATGGACAGGAAGGAAGCCAATCATTAGACATATGAAAGTGTTTGGTTGCATAGCATACTCACATTTTCCAGATCAGATAAGGAAAAAACTTGATGATAAGAGTGAAAAATGCATATTTGTTGGCTATAGTAGTCAAACAAAAGGGTTTAAACTGTTTAATCCTACAACAAACAAGAATATTGTAAGTAGAGATGTGATTTTTGATGAACAAAGTCAATGGGATTGGAATGAGAAAGCTGCACCATCAACAGAGACAACAATTTTAGTTGATATTCAAGAAGAAAATACACAAGTAGACACTGAAGTTGTGTTGCCAAAACCAACACAATCTACCACATCCGCTGCTGAAACTCAAGAAAGGCTGTCAAGACCAACAAGAAATCGTGTATTACCAGCACGTTTACAAGACCGTGTTCTTAACAGAGATAGTGATAATATTTATGAAGAATTGATCAACTTTGCACTCTTTGGAGACTGTGATCCTGTGACTTATGATGAAGCTTCACAAGATCAGGGATGGATACAGGCAATGAATGAAGAGATTCATGTAATAGAGAAGAACAAGACTTGGGAACTCACAATGCTTCCTGAAGATAAGAGTGCAATAGGTGTAAAATGGGTGTTTAAAACAAAGTTTAAACCCAATGGAGAAATAGAATTTTGAGGTGTTTGCTCCTATAGCTAGACATGATCATGTGATTGTTGCATTGGCAGCACAGTATAAGTGGAATATCTTCCAGATGGACGTAAAATCTGTGTTTTTAAATGGAATACTTGAAGAAGAAGTATATGTGGAGCAGCCTGCTGGATATGTTGTGGAAGGAAAAGAAGATCAAGTGTATAAACTTAAAAAGGCTCTTTATGGCTTGAATCAAGCACCAAGAGCATGGTACACAAGAATTGATGAGTACTTTACTGATGATGGGTTTGAAAAATGTCCATTTGAGCACACTTTATATGTGAGATTTGGATGTGAAGATGAGTTTATTATCGTTTGCTTATATGTGGATGATCTCATATTCACAAGTAATAATACGCAGATGATTAATGAATTCAGGGAGGCTATGATCAAGCAATTTGAGATGACTGATCTGGGTAAGATGTCTTACTTTCTTAGGATTGAAGTTTTACAGACTGATGATGGAATTTTTGTTTCTCAACAAAAATATGCAAAAGACATCTTGAAACGTTTTAACATGAGCAATTGCAAACCAATTCTAACTCCAGTAGAAGGAAGATTGAAGTTAGTAAAAGAAGGAGGAGTAGAATTGTTGATCCAACATTATATAAAAGGTTAGTTGGTAGTCTCAGGTATTTAATTAACTGCTACAAGGCCAGACATTGTGCATGGAGTTGGAATAATCAGTCATTTTATGGAAACTCCTCAACAGTCTCATTTGCAAGCAGCAAAACACATATTATGTTATCTCAGTGGTACTCTGGATTTAGGGATGTATTACACATCATCTGAAGAATCTGAATTGGTTGGGTATACTGATAGTGATTGGGCTGGAGATATTGAAGATAGAATGAGTACTTCGGGCTATGGTTTTCATATTGGATCAAGCTTCTTTAGTTGGTCATCTAAAAAAAAACAGGTGGTTTCTCTTTCCACAGTTGAAGCTGAGTATATAGCTGCTGCTTCTTGTGCTACTCATACAGTATGGCTTAGAAGAATGTTAGACTTCTTGAAACATGAACAGAAAGATCCTACAAGAATTGTATGTGACAATAACTCAGCTATTGCACTCACAAAAAAAAAAGTTTTTCATGGAAGAAGCAAGCATATTGATATTAAGTATCATTATTCGTGAGCTAGTAACAAATAAGGAGATTATTGTGAGCTTCTGTCGAAGTGAAGATCAAATTGCTGATATCTTCACAGAAGCTTTGAAGGCTGAGATTTTCATTAATTTAATAACAATGCTGGGAATGACAAGCTTACAGAGTCTTGGATTGAGGGAGGCTGTTAGAAAGTGAGTTCAATCAAGACTCTGTGGTGTTCAAACTATAACAGGAAAATGAAGTTTTGGTCTAGAAGGAACTAGAATGTTCTGTAGGTTTTTACTTGTGTAGGAAGTCTTTTGTTTGCTTGCTTAGTACGTAATTCTTTGTTAGGAAGTTTTAGTATTTTTTGAAGTGTTACGTGGTTTGAATTAGTATAAGTATAGGCTTTGAGCCATAAAGTTTTATAAGCAATATTATGAATTCTTAATTGAATAGTCTTGGCTTCAACTTCTTCTTGTGTTTATGTCTACATTGTTTTCTCTGTGATTTGTGTGCTGCATTATTCTTGATCAGTAGGAGGAAGATTTGGGTTCAACAAAGTTGAACACCGCGTTGGATTTTATTTGTATTAATTCGTATGTTAACGAGGCTTTGCTCCGGAACCTATCTTTCTAGAATGGATGAATCTTTGGTGTTCATTTTGTTTTCTTTGGTACTCCATGATGTGAGGTTTTATATCCTGGCATTGTTATATTTTCTTCCAGTTCTTCTGTATTTTTCCTTTAGAGTTTGTCATAAAATAATAAATAAATTCCTCTTTGAAGAAGTGGTTCGGCAGATCAGGTGGTTAAATAACAGAATCCTAAACACCTTTTTTTAGTGGGAATGTTATAAATACCTTCCATTTTGGTTGACATTGCATAAATACTCTCCAAAGGTAAAAAATATATTTTTTGGAGTCAACTTGAAATAGTTTCTTCCACTTTGGAAGCAACTTGTATAAAGTTGCGTCAACTTATGGAAGCAACTTGTGCTAGTTACGTCGGTAGGGGTATTTTTTAAAATTGAATAAAGATATATTTCAAGAAGTAGATTATCAGGGGTATTTAAACAAGTTTCCCCATTTTGTTTTAATACCAAAGAAGGAGCTTATCATCAGCTAGAGTAGAGCCGAGTCTAGCCAAGAGGCCTCTGGGTTAGTGGCGGAGCCAGATGTTCAATTGAAGGGGGCTAGAAGAAATATTTTAATTTGAGTGGGCTTAATGTTAAATAGATGGTGGACTAAACAAAAAATATGAGAGAAACATAAGGTTTTTTACATAAAATTAATTTATTTATTTTTTGTAGGTGTTGGGTTGGGGGGGGAGGGTGGTGGTGCTGGAGCCACTGCCCTGGGTAGTATTGACGAGGCATTTGGGAGGCCGTGTCTGCGTCTGACATTTTGTTGGAAATCATAGTCAAAATTTAGTAGTGAAGACATTGAAGCATAATTCCATATTTTGCCTATGAAGCTTGATTTGAAATTTGTGATTAAACCCAACATAAATTTAGGATTTTTTAACAGTAACAGTTACACACCATAATACGGTCTACCAAGTACGTCAGTCCAAGTTGCACACATTCAGACTTAGACTCCTGTATCAATTGTCTCAGTCTATTTCAGAAAATTAATGTGTGTGCTGCTCCATGCTGCATTATGCCCACCCAACATGGGAATGAAATTGTAGTCCTGGGAAAACGGTTTCTTTCTCTTCAGCTAAACATCTGACAACAAAGTGAAAGCCCCATCACAGTATTGGTGACCTATAAACTTTGATTTGAACCGGCACATTAATGTGCGCTACCAAAAGGAAATTCGAGAAACATACCTAGAAAAAACTATCCAGAAAAGAATTCCAAGGTTTTTGCAAACTCTAAAGAACTATGCAAAATTCTGAAATAATGCACTACAAGAAGAAAGGGCCTAAGCTTCTCATTGTTTCAGCATTCAATTTAATCTACAATATTGGATATCTAGAAAGAAAAAAGAAATAATAAAGTCTGAGAATCAACATTTTAGAACCTATTGTTTTTTCTTAAAACAATCTTAATCAATGCTATTATGGAGTTCACAGCAGTTGTCTCGATCCCCCTATGATGCACTTCACGCTCTCCGATATGTTGCAGCTCCTCTTCCACTAAAATATATGCACAATGTCGTACGCAAATCTAAGGTACGTCAAGGAAAAACATAGTAACAATAATAATAATATATATAAGTAAAATAATAGAGCTGTAATATTCAAGTTCAAGTTCATATGTTAAACTCATAATTGAACTTCTAGGTCCTCATATCATACAATGGCCTGGTACCTAATGCAAACACAATGCTACCTCAACTTGAATGAAATTGTGATAATTTTAAAATAACAAGCAAGCAAACCGACGAGGACAACAGGCTGTGAATACCCATGGTTTTATGAGTGCAGGATGAACTAATATCACAGGATTTACAGCCTGATGTCGGTGCATGATATGGCTTACTGAAAGCTTAAGTTCTATTTACCAGCAAGCCACAAAGATTATGCAATGCTTTTATACCAACAACGCACAAATATTTAGCTGCTACATCAATTCCAAGGGTCTAAATCAAGCAAGAAGTAAGCAAACCTAAAGTTCCATAGTCTCCACTACTATTCCACCTAGTTTGAGGAAAATTGAATTCTTAATATACTCTTTAAATATAAAAATAAAATTATGATTAACTGAAGTGTAAGGGAAGGATACGTCCAGAATAGCACAAAGGACTGCAGATACCTAAAAAGAATGTTAGTGCCAGCTAAGGAACCATGAAAACCATAAAAGCTTCCACAAAGATATTACCAAACCCTCAAAAAAGGAGGTGAAGAAAATCCAATATCAAGTGTTGATATCTCAAGCTTGTTGTCAAATTTAGTTGTCAAAATTATATCTTGATTTCTAGTCTACAATTAGTTAAGTCTCGGTCTAGGATAGATGCAGTTGAGAAACGAACCAGTTGTTATTGCGTTCTATAGTTTGAAGGCGAAGATTAATCGAAGCTTTTGGAAAACTTCATCAACGAAAGGTAAGTGAAGACTGGACCACATATTTCTCAAGTTATATTCACTTTTCTATCCTTGAGACGTTGTCACATAACTAATTAGACTATCATGCATAGACAAGAATTTCGAGTCAAGTTTATCTTGATAATTAGTTCTCGAAATATAATGACTAAGCTTAATGAACATTTGTTCATACTTGATGAATTTCGGTCAAGGACAATTTATATTGTTCGCAATCAAAATCATGATTCAAGTTTTATCAATCGAAAATAACCTGGAACAGTGATATGTGTCATTGATGTTATTCGGGAATGTTTCGAATCGATTTAAAGAGAAATATAAAACTACTATTGATTTGGATATAAGACAGTGTTATCAGTCTTACAAACTGGGAAAACAGTTATAAGTCTGAACCTATAATACATGTACTCGTACACGTAGCGGAGTAGCTATATATCGACTTGCAGATTTGTGATACGCATTTCCTATGCACATCATGTAAAAATCTGTTTAACTCGTGAACCAGATCGGTACGCATACCCGTATGCAAACTAAAAAGGAATTGTGGTTACGGAACCGGTCAGTACCCATACCGGTACACGTATCAGAAAAGTTTTGTGTTCAGGAACTCGCTTGTGTGTCCATACCGGTACAAACTAAAAAAATTTATGTGGACTCCGGAACCGGTTATAGTCTTAAGGTACATATACCGGTACGCATACCTGAATTTGTCTGTGAACTCCGGAACTCATTTTGGTTAAAAGTTCATAAACCTGTACACGTACTATGACTAACCTGATTCACCAACGGCTATAATATTTGTATCTTGTACATCTACTAATCATGTCGATTATTTTCAAATGCGTAAAATCATTTCCACGAGATAATTAGCACTTGATTAATTCTAAAAAAAAAAGGCAATATAAAATATTGATTATTATCTCGACCCTTCTAGCTATTTTTCTTCATTATTTCGACGTAACTTTAGAAATACGAAAATAAAGAGAACAAAGAATCTCAAAACCAACTAAGGTATTTCATAGCAATAAAGAGACATTTTGAACAAAAAAAAAGAAGATAGGTCGAAACAGACACCCTAACAACAGGCAAGTCAATGGGTACTCGATTATCGGGAACCGAACCAAAACTTGGTGAATTGGGTCCTAAAATTGGATCCATTAGCAATATTGATATCCTAGGGGTAGAACTGTTTGGAATTGATAAGTTTTCAAGTCCCAATAGCTTCTACCCCAGGTATCAGGTCCCCAAATATTAATTATATTTTTCTGATAATTTTTACCGCAAAATTCATTTAATTTTATTTAGATTTTCTTCGTTTTTCGTTTGTTTTCTGAGGTTTGATCTTCTATTATGACAGTCACATAGATATAACAATAATTTCATATAAAAATCTAGGAAAAATAGCCAAAATGCCCCAATTTGGGAGGCATGGTTGTAAAAATGCCCCAGATTTTGAAAAAAATAATTAAATGCCCCATTCCATCTACTCTACCGTTAGAACTAGTTATAAGGTCAACGAAGGCCCTTTTGAACGGTCAATGGGCATATAAAATGTCATTTGTAGCCCTGATAGACTTAACCAATCAGTGATTGACATGTATTGTCTGACACATGAACCAACCATATGATGACACGTGTCACATGAAAAAACATTTTCGCTGAGAGGTGTTGTCAGTTTTAAGACACACGTGGCCCAAAAATAATTTGACACATGGGGTATTGGTGACGCGTCATCAAGGACCGGCTATCCCGGACGCACATATAAAGAGAGAGTTAGATCGAGAGATCCAGAGAAAGATTTAGACAGAGAACGATATAGAGAGGTTGATCGGGAGCTAGATACAAAGTGAATCATGAGTGAGATCGAGAGATGGAGCTGTGTTTGATTTTGTTCAGACAAGATTGGTTTTTCATGGAGAAAACAAGTAAGTAATCCAAACCCTTTCTTTATTATTGTTAAATTCGACTCATGCATGATGTTTTTGTTGATTATAGTTGAGATGATTAATCTTTCTGAAATTTAGGGTCTATGAAATTGGGAATTTTGAAATTAGGTTTTGTTTTTTTTCCTAATCGATTGCGGCATGATGTTTGATGTCTTTTTTTATTATAAATGAAATTCAAAATTATTGATTGTATCAGTAAATTGGAAATTGAATATTCATGAGACTGGGAATGAAATTTGGGAAAATGCAGAAATCTCTTATTCAGTTGATGTTGTTATTATTGTTGTTAAGCATGGAATTGAATTAAGTTTGGAATAGATGATGCTTGAAGATGGAATGCGATTGTTGTTGTTATTTTTGAGTTGATGCTGCTGTTATTGTTGTTACTTGTTGATTTATTTTTATTTTTATTTTCTCAGGATATGGGTAGTATGGATAAAGATTTCTTTTTTAGTGTAATAGGAGGCAAAGGCAAGTATAGAGACATATATTTGATGGATTGTAAAGCTGGTACTAGTGTGACCAAAAACTAGTGTGATGTATGAATGAACCAGACACATGCTGCGGCTAAGGACCTTCTCAAGTACCACACTCGGACTTTTGGGTTGGTTATGGATGGTGCAGCTCGAATAGGAGAAGCAGAATGCCTTGTGAAAGGAGTAAATCTGTTGATTGCTACCTCTGGCAGACATCCTGATCATCTTCTGAATATCAAGGGATTTATTTATTTATAATGGTTTGCATCATATGTAGTTACATTAGCTCTGCACAAGTTTTGATTTTTTTTTTTTAATTCAATGAGTTTTATACTCAAAAATAATTAGTCTAGTTCTCAGTTTATAACCGTCGATTTCAGTAATCTACCACGTGTCAGAATCTTAGATCATAGGATATGTTGTAAAAAAATTGAAGATAAATAGGCAAATTTGTAGCCGCACACTTTTTAAAAACGTGCCACGTGTCATAATCTCAGAGGATAAGATATGCGGATCATTTTTGAGACATTAGGGTAATTTTTGCACGTGTTTGTCACATGCTCGATCTTCAAATATTGTCCGTTCATTAAACTACCACGTGGCCTCACTAGATTTAATTTATTGAGTTTGGGTTAAAATTGACTTTTTTCGACACGTGCGAGTTCACATGTGTGTTGATTTGACCTTTTAACAGCTATTAATGGCCAACTTAACAGAATGGGGGCATTTTAACTTGTTTTCAAATTCAGAGGCATTTCCACTAACGACACCCCAAATTGGGGCATTTCAGCTCTTAGAGTTTCTCCACTAACTTGTGTGCGAGGAAAAGAGTCTTTATACGTGATATACATCCAATTTTCCTAAAAACTTTCTTCAATCCTAATCTCCTAAATTAATGGGTAGATGACATGGCGTGGATTTGGCTAGACATCCTCGAATCCAAATTTGTTCACACTCTTCTAACGAGTGTATATTTCACATATGTTTCTGATTGGTTGATTATTTAATTGATGGCCCCATCATGTTTAGAATCACGACCCTCGTTACATCACTCCCTAAATTAAATCAATGGTAGAGATTGAAATGTTACGTATACAATCGTTAAGAAGTGTGCACAAATTCGGACTCGACATCCTCTTGGTGAACCTCTTGTTATGGAAGTTCACATAGAGGATGTCTACCCATCCTAGTCAGATTTTTTAAATAAAAAAATCTAATTTATTTAAAAACGATTTTTAACTGCAAATCAATATTTTGGATTAAATATTTTTAACCGAAACCTTTTTTTTTCTTTTTTTGCACACAATCATTAAATCAACCATAAGCATCATCTGCCGATCTTGTATTTTTTGTTATTCCTTTTATCAAGATAAAACTTTTCTTGATTAAAAATAATTCTTTTTTGAAGATAGGATTAATGTAACAGTGTTAGCATGTTACTGTTTCTGATTTTTAGGGATTATAATCAAATTTATTTTTAGGTTCATATAACATATCAACGAATGATAGAAAGAAACAAGAAGGGGATTAATATTTTTTGGTAACTTGAAATTACGTAAATAAAGAGGACAACTCACCAAAAAAGGGAAACACAATATACGTGGGTTAGAGAAAAAAAAAATTGTTCCATTAATTATAGGAAAATTAGTTGCCATGTATGGTAGGAAAAAATTTCATGACTCGACAAATATCCAGATTCGACGACATCTAGGTTTTCTTATCGGTTCAGTTTTTTGTTCTACCACAACCCAAACCTAGAACCATTAGGAATCGGATCCGCATTATTAGGTCTGGTGCTGGGTCAATCAGTTAGCGGAGGAAACGGATCCATTGACAACCCTACTCGGCCTTAGGGTTTAGTAGGGTGCACCCCGAAAACTATATAAATGTAGAATCTTAGGGTTTCAAGCTTAGGTCTGAAACTTCCGTTTCTGTTTAATCTTTTCGGGTAGTATACTGCTTTCATAAGTATTTATAATCTCCTAACTCTATTTGTATCGCTAGTTTTAGGTGTTCCATCAATTTAGAGTTTTGTTTTTGGTGAAAGAATCACTCTTTATGAGGGCAAGTTTTTAAAGGTTGTATTTTTTGGTTCCTTTCTTTTCATAATGCAGTAAAAAAGCCAACTCCTTGTTCTTACACACCAGCAGAAGCACACCATTTGACATCTTCTTTTAGTAATTTACTATGTTGTTAGGTAATTAATTAGTATTTGAATCGTATCCATTCTTGCGATTTTGCGCCATATGAATACTCAACTATGAGGCAAATTCCATTTTTCACGTCTTTCACCTCAAAATATAACACTTTTGATTGTTTTCATGTATTGTTCTTAGTTTCATCATAGTTTAAGCACTTAATTCTCTAGGCGCAATCTTATTTCGAATTTGCTTTTTGGCGCTGATGATGCAAAAGTTAAAACCACTAATTCCTTGACATGGAGGGCCGCCACATATCCATCATGTCCTTCTGCTTGTTTGTGAGGGTACTGTTGATGTGGTCTGCGGCGGCTCTTCTTGTCAAGAAATTGTAGTTTTTATGGATATTCTTAAACTTTTAAGTTTAATGGAAAATGTGGTGGATATTTTGAAGTTTGTTATGCTATTTGTCCCTTACAACCAACGCACCACCAGCAAACTTCATAATGTCAACCACATTCTCCATTAAAAGGAAATTTGAAGGTTTTTGGAGGGCTGAAATAATACTCAGGGGCTTTTCTAACTTTCAAGGTATGATTATCTTCTTTGTGTAATTGGTGTGATTTTGGTCTGAACTTTATACATAAGACTTTCATAACATGGAAAGCCACATAACTTGAGAACAAACAAATATTTTTTGCTTCTTGTTTCTACCTAGAATCGATGTTAATGTCTTAACTACCTTCCTACTTGGTGCTATTTTGCCTATTAATCTAGGCTGTACTTGGTGCTATTTTGCCTATTAATCTAGGCTGTTTTTTGTGTAACTTGGGTAGTATTGAGGATTGTTGTTTTTTGCTATTGCGGCGTTCCAATTATATAATGTTTGGTCAACTTCCACACACTGAATGAATTGAAATAGAGGCTTAAGAATATCGAGTGGGAGAAGATACAGGTGGTATGAAGCTGCGAAGGAACGGATTCGGTTTCAGAGTTGCCCTTCAGATTAAATCAGCATGAGTGGATGTGCAGGTGGTAAAGAATTGGTTTTTTGGGATTGGAATGTAATATAAATGAGCTGTTTCTACTGTTCATGTTGGTTCCTCTTCCTCTGTAAACTTTTCTGACGAAATCCAAAGAGTTTACTGCAGAAGGGTTCTCCACGGTTACCCTTTTTTGCCTGGTAGTTGGAAGAAATATAAAACTACATTACATGAAATCTTATTTAGCGTTTCTTTCAGTATGTGTCCGTTGAGTAAAACTTGTAGAATTATTAAACCATGTGGAACAAATTAGTGACAATTGCTCTGCTAATATTTGTTTGAGAAATTTTGTTAGTTTTATTATATAAGCAAGGAAAAAAACCGAAGTACAGTTTAACAAAGAAGTAAGCATAATTCCAGATTTTGCCTATGCGATTCCAACTGCTTGATTTGAAAATTTTCGATTAAACCCGCAAAACATATTTTAACAGTGCGCAGTCACGTTAATACGGTCTACCAAGTACGTTGGTCCAAGTTGCTCACATTCAGACGGAAAGACTCCTGTGTCAACTGTCTCAGACTATTCCAGAAAATAAATTTGTGTGCTGCTCCAAGTTGCATTATGCCCATCCAACATGGGAATGAAATTGTAGCCCCGGGAAAATGGTTTCATTCTCTACAGTTAAACATCAATATGCTACCAAAAGATGAATATATTGAGCATGGTCTCCCTAAATTCCCCATTTTTGCAAGTGTTTCCGTCTTTCTGACTAGTGACCTAATACAAAAGGACATTCGAGAAACTTAACTAGAAAAAACTATCCAGAAAAGAATCTGAAGGTTTTTGCAAACTCAAAACAACTGTGCAAAATTCTGAAATTATGCACTACAAGAAGAAAGGGCCTAAGCTTCTGTTTCAGCGTTCAATTTAATCTACAATATTGGATATCTGGGAAGGAAACAGAAATAACAAAATCTGAGAATGAACATTTGAGAACCTTGTTTTTTTCTAAAACAATGTTAATCAGAGCTGTAATAGAGTTCACAGCAGTTGTCTCGATCTCCCTATGATGCAGTTTACCCTCTCCGACATGTTGCAGCTCCTCTTCAACTAAAATATATGCACAATGTCATACGCAAATCTAAGGTACGTCAAGGAAAAACTTAGTAACAATAATAATAATATAAGTAAAATAATAGAGCTGTCATATCCAAGTTCAAGTTCAAGTTCAGGTGTTAAACTCTTAATTGAATTTCTAGGTCCTCATATCATACAATGGCCTGGTATCTAATGCAAATACAAAGCTACCTCGACTTGTATGAAATTGTGATGGTTTAAAATAATAAGCGAGCAAACTGACGAGGACGAAAACAGGCTGTGAATATCCATGGTTTTACAGGTGCAGTGAGTAATGTCGGTCCATGATATGGCTTACTGAAAGCTTAAGTTCTATCTCTACCAGCAAGCCACAAAGATTATGTAATGCTTTTATACCAACACCGTACAAATATTTAGCTGCTGCATCAATTCCAGGGATCTAAATCAGGCAAGAAGTAAGCAAACCTAAGTTCCATAGTACACTACTATTCCACCTAGTTTGAGGCAAATTGAATTCTTAATATACTCTTTAAATATAAAAATAAAATTATGTGTAACCGAAGTGTAAGGGAAGGATACGTCCAGAACAGCACAAAGGACTGCAAACACATAAAAAGAATGTTAGTGCCAGCTAAGGAACCATGAAAACCATAAAAGCTTCCACAAAGATATTACCAAACCCTTGAAGGAGGAGGTGAAGAAAATCTACTATCAAACTAAGATATGCAGGAAATTATGTTCAAACTAAGATATGCAGGAAATTATGTTCAACAAATGTAGAAACACACCATTAACCCGCTCAAAAAGCCATCAAGAGTGACGCGGTTCCAAGAATCAAAGTATGCATGTACATTAAACTTTGCCTTAGCTGCAAGTCCCACAGAAGTAACTGCCATGATGAGAAAGTAAAAGACAAAGCCGGTCAAGCTAGTGAATCCCAAAACTCCAGCTATGACTCCAGCAACTATTGACAGGAAGGTGCGGCTGTAGAAACAAGAATGTTTTGGTAAGCAATCAAAACAATAAACTCAGTCGGTAGAAATGTCTCAAGAAGCATGTTGCATGACATAAAGCATGCACATCTACCACTATATAAATAACACTTATCCAAACTTAAATGTCTGAGTTTTGATTTATATTAACTGTTAATAACGTGCCAAAACTGATAACTGGTCTTTCCAAACAATATAGAGACAGTGCAGAATAAACTTTGGTTTTCCTTTTAATCAATTTCTTCTTCATGCCATTGTTGATTTCCAAATTCACATAATTGATACTGATACCTCTTTAATAGAAACTTCAACATGAGTGGAACACACGAATAGTCTTCATTCCTATTTTAACTTACTGAAAACATGCACACTCAGACGACTTCTCAAGGAAAACTGAAGGCCGCTTGCTGTAAGCCTGTAACTCATCCAAGTGATTTTCCAAACACTGATATGTGGTTGTTAGAACCTCAATATTAAAAACTGTTCTCCATTAAGTGACAAAGTTGTTAAAAGCAAGGAAACTAACAAGAGCAAAGAACTGCACTTATTATTAGCATCACTAACTTGGTAAAGTTCAACAATTATATCCAACTGGCAACAATTAGCTCTGTAACTTAGTGCTTGTAGTTAAAGAGAAAAAGAACTTGTAATAGCGCAGCTCAATTTCATCCACTCATTCATCCCCAACTCTAAATATCATCAGCTAGTCTACCAACTAAAGACCACACAGCAAATATTTGTGATTCGTTAAAAGATAGTAGTTATTAAATACAAACCTGTAGTAGATAACCTTCATGTTGCTTTGCAAATTTTCAGCACTGAAAGTGGGAACATCCAGCTCATCACTGGATTTCTTAGTTGAAACATCCATAACTTGTACCTTGCAAAAGAAATGAAAACCCATCAGAAACAACCCATACTAAGAAATTCTAACATCAAAACAAAATTCGAGCTACGAAAACATAAGCCTGGCTAAAATACTACTACTAGTACTATACATGTGCATTGCAAATATTCTCCTTAATACAATCATGCGATGAACCATACAATTCAAGCCAGAGAGGTTTATAACATTACAAGGAGTAAGAGAAGGGTTTAAGTTGATGCCATTTGAGTCAGGAATGAGGGTTTCCTCAGGCAATGGCTTGTGGCAATGCATGTAATCGGGTTGGTCGTAGGGTCAGTGGGTCACCTATTCAGTGTTCGGAATGGGAATGAATAAATGGAGACGAATTGGTGAACATGGCCCGAAAATGCTAGCTAACCCCCATCCATGTCCCCCACATTTTTCCACCATGAGGTGTCATGGAGATAGTGGTCTAATGCCACACAAAAGGGGCCCCTGCTAATCTCATCAAGGGGCTAAAATTTGACACCTCATGGTGGAGAAGTGTGGGGGACATGGGTGGGGGAAGTGTAGCACGTTTGCACATGGCCTAAGGACTTGACAGACATATTCAGCAGGCACAACCGCTAGAAGCTAAAGGTAGGCCTCGCCTGAATATGTTCAATCTTATTTCTCATCATTATGCAAGCATAGCTCCATTTTAATCAAGCCATGGCTTGTCCCTGTCATGCTTAGCAGTTGGTTAGGCCTGCTTACACTTCTTAGTCTGGCTAAATATGAATTATAACACAAAAACACTTGTATTATCAATAATAATATGTTATATTATTTATCATGAATCCAAACATATATCAATATCTATCTAGACTAGTAACAATATAATTTCGAAAAAATTATCTGCGCAGTACGGAAATTTTACCAGTGATATCATATTCAACAAAGTTCATGTGAAACCAGATTTTTCTAAACCTTGTTACAGAATGAAACAAGGCTAAATATCTTACTTGATATAACACCAACAACTTTTAGAATTGGGCATTATAATGTAGTCAAGATATCCATCTATATAATCGTATTCTTTCAGATAGAAATCAAAATATTCCAAACATAGCCATTCTAGATAGATTAAGAAGATTCCCAGAACAAATTCAGGCCCTCTAGCCTATAACACGCTTCAGATTCAGTAACAACAATCACATTCACAGCTAAAATATTAATTTTGACACCACAAGTAACATAAATAGAAGAATACAAGCTCCAGATCTCATCTATAACCCAAGAGTCTGTGGAAAAATCAGATCACTGCAAAATAGAACCTCAGTAGGATAATAATTGATTGTAGAACTAGTAATTCTGTAATTGTAACAACTAAGAACTAAGGGAATCAATTTCCCTTTGAAAAAAATCAATCAAAATTAGGGTTTGATAACATCATGGGTTATCTAGTCATGACAGGCGAGGACATGTTATAATGAGTTTCGATGATTTTCAGAAACAAACTACTCTGATGCGAAATTGTACTTTATTATGGAAAGAATTATCTGATCATTTAAAAGAAGAAATATGTAGCAAATTCAAGAGAAGATTCAGTCTTTAGCTTATGAAACTAAAGAAAGATGTTCTTACCGGAAGAGAAGTTACAATTGAAGGAATGTTAAGACTAAGAAGATCCCGTTGGCGTTATCGGATTGTGTCGATCTAGCGAAGTTTGTGTTAGAAACTTAGAACCTGGTTTCTGAAAGTGTTTTCCAGGTGAAGAAAGTCAAGAATGATGAGAGTTATTTAATGGGCTTGCGATTTGGAATGGGCATGTGTTTTAGATCCGGTGTTTGCCAGTTTGGGAATATCGGAATATTACTATGAGACCTATGGGGATGGGACAACAACAATGAAAAAAGGGCTAAAAATAGTCTCTTTTTTTCCCTCTTTTAAACTGAGTTGCACTTGGGAACGTTATTCCCATAGAATCTGCTACTATTATAGGTCGGGGAATTACATTGTCCCACACTATTGTATTGAGCCTTCTTATAGAGTAATCATCTGCCGCTCGAGTTTGCCAGACCATCCGCTGTTTGGTTTCCTTCTCTGTAGATGTGCCTAATGGTATATTGCTGAATTTGGGTAAACCTATACTTGATTTCTGCAACCTCGTTAGAAATATATACCATGGAACGTCGACGTCCGAGGTTAGAAATCTCGTTAAGTTCTCTGAATATGTTTCAAATTGAACTTTTGGCCACCCCCATTCCATCGCTTTTCTAGAAGCAATGAGCATGGCCCAAGTTTCCGCTGCAAGTGTAGTGGTGCTTCCCAGTGGTTGTGCTATTGCTAAGATTATGCCAGCCCCATCGTTTCGGCATATAATACCTGCTTTCCCTATTCCGGGATGTCCCCTTGCTACTCCGTCTCTGTAGATTATGTCAGCCCCATCGTTGATGTTGAGCTTTTCCTTTTTGCTTTGTTTTTTCCACCAAGATAGCAAGATAAAAACATACTCCGTCTTTTTTGGAAAAAAAATATAAGGGATTTTTCTAAAATACCATCGCTTCTAAATTTGGTTTCATAAAATACCATCATTTTTAAATTTTTATAAAATACCATCACTTTGACTATTTCTGTTAACTTTAAACATAACGGCCGTTAAATGACACATGTAACTTTCTCTCACCTATTAAAAGACTGAAATATCCTTTTTAAATGCTGAGTTTGCTGCTGCGGTCGTGTGCCTCGGATTAAGTTAAAGACAGAGGATAACAGAAACTTAATGATATAATGAGAGTAGCCGAGTAAATGACCAATACAACAAGAGGGGTGACTAGGAGAAAGGAATTTGGGCAAGTTTACCAAACTCTTCAACAAGTTCTTGAGGTTGATGGATGGGTACTGTGACCATAAGAAAACGTAACCAGTGCAAGTTAATTACACTAAAAAATAACCATATGTTGCTAGGGCTTCGTAAAGCCATGTATTTTCCATTCGAATCATCTGTTAAATAATGCATTTTGAGAAAATGAAAGAAAATCTTGCTTCAATTAGGAAATAAATAACAAGAAAACTGAAAAAGCGGGGGTATAACAACTGATAGACGCATTTATGTGTCTATTTTCATCTCTATTGTGTATATTGTTAGTACCCATTTTTGTACTTATTATGGTGTTTTATGTGTTTGTAGGTATTGTTGGGCAATAAACATTTTTGGAGAAATCGGCTCGAAAAGTTGATAAATGCAACCCGAAGGACATTTGCTATTCGGACTCACACTTTGGATAAGGGGTAACCCATTTCCAGGAAGCTACTAAACACAGACCGGGACTGGATAGGGGGAGGTCATCTTCTCAAATTCAAAAAGAAATTTGGCTGGAAAATATATACACGTTTCTGGCAGTTTTGGTGGTAGTGATTTGGAGGAGTTTGAGGTCGATTAAACCTCTTATTTTCATAGGGTAGACTCCTTATGGGTCTAGGAATCTAACATGGGTGTTGAAATCGATTAAACTGGGCTCAATCGACGGGTTTTGATCTCAATAGAAAAATATGGAAAGTCACATGTGTGACCGATTTTAGGAAATTTTAGAGAGATTAAAGGCAAGATTTTCTTCCCAAAGCTTAATATCTATCTTAGGAAGAGTTTAGAATGAAAAGGAAAGCCCAGATATGCGTGGAAATTCTAAAACAAGAAATTGCCGCAACTTTGCCGTGAAGAGAAAGAAAGAGATTTCGGAAGATTTTG
>JAJJMB010000289.1:94256-114545 GCA_023531105.1 Papaver atlanticum | reverse complement strand
AGTCCGAGTGAACGACAACCTTACTTACCACTTTAAAATCACATCAACAACCACACCCAATAATTCGTTCGGCAATCTGTGTGGACTAAACTCCAATATAATTTCGAGAGCACCAACTTAAAAGTGAGACTCAATCTAGAAATATATCAAAGAGCTTTATCTCTATTTTTCAATACAATCAGCAAATCGAACAGATAGAAATCCGTGAGCCTGATTGATATGAGAAACAACTTGGACGGTACCAAAGACCAATGCCCAAGTATCGATCAAGTTATATCCAACAAACTAGGTCGGATTTATCAACGGATTGAACTACGCACAACCTGTGATATTTCAATAATATATTTAAATATAATGCGGAAAATAAAATAACAAAGACACCAGAAAATTTGTTAACGAGGAAACCGCAAATGCAAAAAAAAAAAACGGGACCTTGTCCAGCTTTGAGCACCACACTGTATTAAGCCGCTACAGACACTAGCCTACTACAAGTTAACTTCGGACTAGGATGTATTTGAGCCTTAACCAAGTCTCATACCGATTAAGGTACAGTCGCATTCCTTACGCCTCTAGAACCACGCCGGATTCTGCGCACTTGATTCCCTTAGATGATCTCACCCACAGCTAAGAGTTGCTATGACCCAAAGTCAAAAACTTATAAAAAAATCGTCTCCCACAGATATGTCTATTCTTTATTCGGTTTTTGTTCCGTCTTTTGATAAATCAAGGTGAACAGGAACCAACTAATAATCCGGTCTTATACTCCTGAAGAGCAGCCTAGAAATATTAGTTACCTCACAATAACCCAACTGATTAACAGAAAAAGTTATTGCGGAATCACAAGACTCTGAGACGAAGAACTGTTGTGATTACTTTTTATATCTTACCTATCGGAGATAAATCTCGAGTAAATCTTAGAGAAGATAAAACTCGATACGATAGAACAAGTAAGATCAGAATACGCAACTACAGAGAAAATAGTTGGATCTGGCTTCACGAATCCCAAATGAAGTCTTAAAATCGTTAACCTAATATGGTTTTGGAAAAAACTAGGTTAAAGGAGAATCGACTCTAGTTTGCAACTAGGACACAGGAAAGTGTCGGGATTAGGTTTTCCAGTTGCTAGAGTTCTATCTCATATAGTCTTTCAAATCAGGGTTGCTTACAATCATAGCTAAGATAGCTTAGAAACAAAGCATTCAATATTCACCGTTAGATGAAATCCTAATTTAAGATTCGAGCTGAGTATGCTTAGAAATTAAGCAATTAATCTCCACCGTTAGATGGTCTTAGCTTGTTACACACAAATGAAATATACTTATATTTAGATATGGGTAACCGTACCTAAACGTGTATATTGAGTTGGCTTAATAACATTTAACCGAAGTTAGTCATATGAACATTTTTGTCTTAGCCTTATTCATCTAACACTTCTATACCAATTATGATGATCAATCAATCATGAAAGATAACCAAATGAATCTAATTGTTTTTCAATAGGGTTGTTCAATTGTTCACTATCTTATAGAAATGTATATGAACAAACTGAAACAAAATCAGATTGATTCGTAATCGTACAACGTACTTATACAAGAATCAATTCATGAACATTAAGCCACGGTTTGCAAAGTTAAATTGCATTCCTTAAATCATAAATGTTTTAGTTCATGAGTATGAGAATCATACATAACCAATTTTAGAACTTAACCACCATGTTTGCAAACTAGATTCGCGAACAGCAGCTCCGGACCTTAGTCTAGTCAAGACGTTCGCAAACCCGGTTTGCGAACAACCGTCCCGGACCCAACTCAGGTAAACTCGTTCGCATACTAGGTACGCAAACAAGAGTTCCGGACCTGAATCATAACAAAACAGTTCGCATATTGGGTACGCATAATGTGTTGTATCCAAACATGGGTAATTTTTCTAAACTCTCATTTCAATCATTAAAACATCCTTAGAAGATGACAATGGTAATCTTACACATACCATTATCTTAAAGTAATTTTCAAGTGATCGAATGATTAATACGAAACTTCCCAAGCTAACATCAAATGACTATCTCATACAAATCATATAAGATGTTCAAGGTAATTTTCACATGATCATCTTTTGACTTAATATTTAGTTTCCAACAAATAAATTGTTTCCAACTAAACTCGTCAAGAATATGATGAACATAGCTAAAGCAAAAAGCTTCCAACACATATTTCGAGAAATAAATAAGCGAGATAAACTCGGGTCGAAATATCAAATGTGTATAATGTAAAAGTCTATATAGCTATACGACTTAGTCTCATTAGAAGATATAATAGAATACACTTCTGAGTGATAGATAAGTTTTAGTCTCCACATACCTTTTATTGATGAAGTTCCTCCAAGCTCCTTAGTAGATCTTCTTCTTCAATTGGTGAACGCGGTGAAGTTTAAAGCTCAACTACACATTTTATCCTAATCCGAGACATAGATATAAGTAGACTAGAAATCAAGTATATAGTTTTGATCAACTAAACTTGACAAACAAGCTTGAGATAGCAACGCTTGCGAATTCGACCGAGCAGTGCTCTAACAATCTCCCCCTTTGTCAATTTTAGTGACAAAACTATTAATACATATGGATTACAAAATAAATAAACTTTGTAGCTACTCATCCATCATGATTGATTTCCTTTGCTCTTCAACATTCCTTGAATTCTTCGCTACTCCAAGTACTCCAGCTATTCTGAACGTGTTCAACTCAGCATCATTGTTGTTGAAGATCCATAGCCATAACAATAAGAAAACATATGTTCTCAATCATTGTTATACAATGTCATAGTATTATTATACCAAATCAAAGTCCAATTGCATCACAACTTTGAAATAATACTATGGTGATATGTATCACTCCCACTTAATCAATACTTCCATCTCACAATGAAAACCACTCCCCCTTACATAATGATCCGTAAACCATATGTATATAGTGTACACTACCAAATAATTCTCCCCCTTTTTGTCAATATAAATTGGCAAAGGTACGAAAACTACGGGATCATAATGAAATTCTCAAAGAGATAATTCATGACTAAAAGAGAACATATCAACTTTGTTTCGATGATTTCACACAGTCGAAACTTAGTGTATTCATCAAGGAATTTATAAAGATACAAGATAACTCCTACAATATTCCACATCCACACTCCCCACAAAAATTTGGCAATTAAGCACAAGTTTAATTTAGAACTCTCCCCCATTTGATGTCATTCCCAAGAGAACAACATGAGCAACCTTACTTTTACAAGAAAAGAACGATATCTTTGGACATTAACAAATCACATGGATTTGTATCCTAAACTCGAATAAATTAACCATAAGGAAACCTTATTGATTAATTTAATCGGAAACACTCAACATAAGAAAACTTACGGAACCATACAGTACTTTCACATAGAAGTGGATCAGGGAAAGATCAATACTGTGGAATTTTTAAAAGTTCATTCTATCTTTTATCAATATTTGCATAAAGACATAATATACTTAACTTTCGAGCATTTATGAGATACAAGCACAATTCACGAACGTAAAGGCATTCATCTCATAAGCAATTGCAATATATAAAATCAAAAAGATTAAAACTGAAAAAATCATCTTCCAAATAACTAAGAATTTAAATAAATAAATCTAAAAACATTGCAAGATGAAAAATTGTTGGAAATAGCTATGTGTAATCACAATAATTGCTATACCAAACCTAGTTATCCTTCTTAAACACAAGAATAAATTCTCATAAGAAGTTTCCTAGACATTAATATTCTTGAAAAGTTCTTTATCGTTCCCGAACTCCTTGTCGTCAACAAACATTGGAACATAAGGTTCATGAAGAAAGGAGTCAATTTAAACAAACATTCTTGACTGTTGCCGAACCAGGGCCTTTTGAATTTCAAGAGATCTTAGAACAATAGATTTTATTTGATGCATCTCCATCCTTGTTTATTTCAACTCTTCAACAACACCAGATTCTTCCTTTTTCTCTTTAACATTGTAGGGGGATGGGATTTATCTTTTCCCTTCATGACTGATGGCTTAACAATCATATTAACATCTTTTCCATCTGAAGATATGATGCTAGGAGTCTCCATAAAAATATGGGATTGTTAAAGACACACAAAACAATAGCTCCACAAGCATCCTTTTGATGAAAAGAGTTTATGGGAAGGAAAAAGAAATGTATGGTTACGGAACCTATACACAGAGTAATAGGGTTCACGTACGATCAACACTAACATCCCTAAGAAGGGTAGAAATGTCGATTTTAACCCTATTTTATTGATCAAATAGGGTGAACTCTTTTCAATATCATTATATGAAAAGAATAAATAGAAATTTAGAAATCAAAATTCAAATAGAAATCAAATAGAATAGTTTCTGACCCTAGAACCCGATTGTGCACAATTTTTGTCTCTTTGAAATTCGGGCATGTGAGATAAGATGCACCTTTAACACAATTAGATTGTGTTGGGGTGAACAATAACCTGTCCACCACATGATTCATGCACGGAGTTTTCAACACCCTTTTTTATAGATCGTTTAGACCTAGTTCTTTTCTGTAAAGATCCAACTTTGTCCTTAGAATCAACTTCTTAGGAGAAGAGCTAAATTTACATACCTCGGATGAGTTTGACTTTAGAACAAGTTTGATCTTGTTTGATAATCGATTAGCTCTCTGTTGCAGTTTGTTGACAAATCTTACCTTATGTTTGTACTTGAAACAATTAGAGAGTTCATGACCCTTAATAGTACAATAAGAACATGTCAATGTGGAGGATGGTTCAGGCACCATAGCTGAACATGCTGCTAAACAAATTGAAGTACCTGGAACATATGAGATAGAATTTTCAGTAGATAGAGCAAAATCCATTTTATCTTCCAAAGTGGTCGAAGAAGTTTCTCTAGGAAGAATATCAAGATTGATGTACGTATTGCTAAAATTATCAAAATTAATATTTTCGCCAAGGGTGCTGCACTTGATTTTTCATCTTCATTTGAATCATAGTGATCAAACATTTCATCAAGAGTTGCAACAAGACCTTTGTTTCCAGTGTATTTTCTACGATTTGGACACTCATTAGCAAAATGACCAAAACCTTTACACTTGAAGCACTGAGGCATATCCTCATCATCAATGTCGACAATGTCCATGTTTTTAGGAGGAACACGATCATGAGGTTTAACTGATGATCTGGGTTTATCTCTGGTGAACCGTTTACTTCTCTTCAATAGAAGATCTCTAAATTGTCTTGTGATCAGAGACACTGAGTTGTCAAGCTCTTCATCTGATGAATCAGTCTCAATAGGATCATCCAAAGAGTTGCCAACACTTTTACTTTTATCAAGTAATTTAGTGTTCTTTTGTGCTTTGAATGCAATATCCTTTCCAGATTGGGATTGTTGATGGTGGTTTTTAGTTCAGGGTTAAAACCGTAAAACCCTATATTTATGAGCCTTTGTTCTGCAAAGAAATAGATCCATTTAAAGGTGATGAGTGCCTATGCCTCTTTGCTTACATATGTATTGAGCAATTCAGTATACTTATATGAAATTTATTCAGAATAGTGTTGGTTGCAAAAATCCCAAGTATTCTATAAATTTAATTAATCTCCCACCTGCATTATTCACTAAATGCATGGCTTGCTTAGTATTTTCCCTATGCTATGTCCACAACTGAACTATTAATATTGACATGATATGACAACTAATGTTCGTTCGCAACTGAGTAGCATGAGTTTTCCGAAGTGTTAGGATTAAGATGTGCATGAAAATACTCAATTAGAGACACGCTGCGCTGCTCTCTGGGATAAAAAGTTGATTAATTTTGTGTCAGCTCACGAAATTCAATTTTCTAACCTAATTTTATTAATTTACAAAAATTAGGTTTTTTGCGGTCTGCGCATTATCTCGTTCCCTATTGGTCGAGACTAAACCTAGACAAACTAGGAAATTAATCCATTATGGAGCTAATAGGAGCAAAATCCTATTAAAAGTTGGAAAACAAGAAATAAAGAGAAACTGCGGTAAATAAAGGCAGCAGCAAAAGGGAGCGTGGCCACGCCGCTTGGCCGGCCGGTTTGCCCTATCTGGCGCTGCCCATGGCCGACCGGCCACGCCCCATATTACTGCCTGTCGGCCCCTCTTTCCCACCCACCGACCAATCAAATCGCTCTAAATGCGCAGCCTACACTTTTAATTAAAGGTGGAAGTTGGTTGGTCGACACACTTAATTCCTGAAGGAATTGAATCTAGACTGTCCATGTCAATCTTAGAACGATCACGACCGCACGATTTTGCCGGCCGATTTATCAAACTTAGCTGCCTCCTGACGTGACCGGACAAGCAACGTGGTACACACCGGTAGGCCCACTCATACTTCAGCCAATCGGAGCCTTCCCATCTTTCAAGCAAAGCCTCAAATCGATCGCTCAAAGAAGGTTGGTTGCGCGGCTTAAAAAACCCTAACTTATGTTAGCGGCAGCACATTACTGTCGCAAAACGATCTCGGCCGTCCAACTTGGCTAGCCAAGTCGACCGGCCCAGATCCGATTTTAAGCAGCCAATAAGGTGTCATCGTAGTTACCGGTCGCCCCCCCTCTTATGGGAACCGATCGGCCCATCCTCAACCTGCTCGAACAGTTCCTGGCAGCTGCCCAAAGATGGCTAGTCGCGCTGCCTACATGGGTCTTAAATGAATTCAACAGCAGTCTATAACTGCCGCAAATCATCTCAACAATTTGGCTAGCCAATTTAACCGGTATAGATCTAATTTAGGCCGACCAATAGGATGTCAAAATGGCTACCAACCATCATTCTCCTATAAGGACCGACCACCTCACCTTTAATGTACATGGATAGCTCCTGGCAGCTTCCTAAAGATGGCCGGTCATGCTCCTTTTAAGACATTAAGTTCTGCGACTAATTTAAACAAGCTTTATACAACAATGCTTCATGAGCATCGATTGTTTTGAGATGCTTGCTTAAAAGCGATGCTTCATATGTATCAATTACAAACGATGTTTTACAAATATGGATTTCACAAATAACTTAATTATTTGACCTAAAATCATTATGTGCTATTTTTTTGCGGCAAGTCTCATAACTTGACTTGCCACATATGACTGCCCACCGCCTAGCTTGCACGTGATTGGTCGAAATAATTAGGTCTTGCAAGCAAGACCCACTCAGCAACTTGCTACATATTTTTCTATGAAATACTCGAGACATTAAACATGTCACAAACTGGGGGATGTTCATCAGGGTATTGGTCTGGCGGTTTACGACGCGCGGCGTGCAACACGCCCATTATGAGAAAGTGTCAGGAAAGGCGGACAGTTAGTGGCAGTAGAGAAGTAGTGGGTGTAAAACCAACCAGTCTTCCCTTCATAATAGGGACCTGGTTTTACATGATCCCCACTTCTCCATCACTCAACTACTTCCACTTCCTATGAGATCAGTGTGTGTTCGACTATGACTTGTATAAATAGATTTTCAATCTATTTCAAACAACAAGTTTTTGATTAACGCAAGTATCCAGAAAACACCAAGAACTTATAGCTTACATTCCGCAAGTAAGTTCTATATTCTGATACAAGTCATAAAATAACCACACCGCACAACACCTTCTCTGCTTCTCTCCTTCATTCCGCAAGTAAGATCAACCCTTCTCCTTCATTTTGTGACTGAAGAAAGGATGGAACGGCCATTTCTTTGTTTAGGCCAGAATTGTACAGATTGATCTCTCGAATCTAAAGTACTCTTGTGCAGTACATTTGTTTAGGGTTTAGATTCGTCTCTCGGCGACACACCCAAATTACCATTTTAATCAAAATCAGTTTTTACCCCAAAACAACTGGCGACCACAGTGGGAGATTAATCTCTCGGTTGCAAAGTTAATTTCTCAATTTTCACTTCAATTTTCTCAATTTAAAAATGGTGGATCTTAGATCTGGGTCAGTTACCAATCCTGATACTGTTGGCGCTGATAATACTCCTGGCACCACTATTTCTGTTGCTGACACCAATGTACCGCCTTCCAGCACAGTCAATACATCTCATGGTGTTACATCCTCTACCACCAACACTAACAACGCCGAAAACATTCCCAGAGCCGCTGCTACTCCTCCTAATATTTCTTCGAGCGTGACACCTCCAATCACCACCAGAGCTGCCGCCACTTCTTCATCAGGACGGGAGGCTGGAGGAGCCCTAGGAAGTCATCCTCCCATTACCATTGTCGATTTAATGGAACATGAAGTTCTTCCTAAGGCTTAGACGGACATGGCTACAACTCAGAGAGAAGTACTCACTTTCCTCAAGACGCTAACAAGGCGACTACCACCAGAGCCGCGTCAACCCCAAGTGGAGCAGATAAGGAATGCTTTCATGACTCCGGGCGGGAGCACTTCAACCGGACGTGCCTTTATAGAGGAAGAGGCTCGCGTTGCCCCTGAACGTCCATCAGAAAGAAATCAACAATCCAATTTTATCACACGTGAGGATCTGGAAAAACTTCTCTGTAATCGAGGCAAGGAAAACCCGGCTACCATTCATCAGCATTAACCTCCTTATCCTCCTGATGTACAAAGAGTTCTTCTTCCAAGAGGATATTCCTCTTCTCAGTTCGCCCTTTTTTTAACGGAACTGGTAATGCTCGTGAACACATCTCTCGTTTTTTGGAATCATTAGGAGAGCATGAATACAACCACGTCCTCCGCCTGAAAGAATTCTCAAAATCACTCACTAGAAGAGCGTACACCTGGTACAACAACATTGCACCAAACAACATAGCCAATTGGTGTGAGATAGTTACCGCTTTCTACAAGAAATTTTCTTTGTGTCTGAGCAAATCACTTTATCAGACTTGGGAAGGATGTTTCAGCGAAACAATGAACATCCATATGATTATGTCAAGAGATTCAGAATTCAGCCACTAGATTGTCATGATCCAACTGTGACTGAACATCAATTGGTGGAGTTGTGCATTAATGGCATGGTACCCATCTATCGCGCTTTTCTGGAGAACCTGCGCTTCCAGACATTCTCTGAACTTCATGAAGCTGCTAAACGTTCGGCCACAACAGCTGTTGCCGAACCAGGGCCTTCTGAATTTCAAGAGATCTTAGAACAATAGCTTTTATTTGATGCATCTCCATCCTTGTTTCTTTCAACTCTCCAAGAACACCAGAAAACTTTTGAAGATTTGAGGTGTTAGCCCTTGGTTTCTTCATATTCTTCATTTTTCTCTTTAAAGTTGTAGAGGGATGGGATTTATCTTTTTCCTTCATGACTGATGGCTTAACAATCATATTAATATAGTTTCCATCAGAATATATGATGCTTTGAGTCTCCATAAAAATATGGGATTGTGAAAGACACACAAAACAATAGCTCCACAAGTAGCCTTTTGATGAAAAGAGTTCCAAGGAAGGAAAAGGGAATGTATGGTTACGGAACCTATACACAGAGTAATAGGGTTCACGTACGATCAACACAAACATCCCTAAGAAGGGTAGAAATGTCGATTCTAACCCCCTTTTATTGATCAAATAGGGTGGACTCTTTTCAATATCATTATATGAAAAGAATAAACAGAAATTCAGAAATCAAAATTCAAATAGAAATCAAATAGAATAGTTTCTGACCCTAGAACCCGATTGTGCACGATTCTTGTCTCTTTGAAATTCGGGCACGTGAGACAAGATGTACCTTTAACATAATTAGACTGTGTTGGGGTTAACAATAACCTGTCCACCACATGATTCCTACATAGAGTTTTCAACACCCTTTTTTATAGATCGTTTAGACCTAGCTAGTCCTTTTTTGTGAAGATCCAACTTTGTCCTTAGAAATTAACTTCTTAGGAGAAGAGCTAAATTTACATACCTCGAATGAGTTTGACTTTAGAACAAGTTTGAGCTTGTTTGCTAATCAATTAGCTCTCCGTTGCAGCTTGTTGACATATCTTACTTTATGTTTGTACTTGAAACAATTAGAGAGTTCATGACCCTTAATAGTACAATAAGAACATGTCAATGTGGAGGATGGTTCAGGCATCATAACCGAACATGCTGCTAAACAAAGTGAAATACCTGAAACATGTGAGACAAAATTTTCATTAAACATAGTAAAATCCATTTCATCCTCCAATGTGGTCGATGGAGTTTCTCCATAAAAAATATTAAGATTGATGTGAGTATTGCTACAATTATCAAAATTAATATTTTCGCCAAAGAGAGATGCACTTGATTTTTCATCTTCATTTGAATCATAGTGATCAGATGTTTCATCAAGAGTTGCAGCAAGACCTTTGTTTCCAGTGTATTTTCTACGATTTGGACACTCATTAGCAAAAAGGCCAAAACCTTTACACTTGAAGCACTGTGGCATATCCTCATCATTACCTTCAACCATATCCCTTTTTTTAGGAGGAACACGATCATGAGGGTTAACTGATGATCTAGGATTATCTCTGGTGAACCGTTTACTTCTCTTCAAAAGAAGATCTCTAAACTGTCTTATGATCAGAGAGACTGAGTTGTCAAGATATTCATCTGATGAATCAGTCTCAATAGGATCAACCACAGAGTTGCCAACACTTTTACGTTTATCAAGTAGTTTAGTGTTCTTTTGTGCTTTGAACGCAATATCCTTTCCAGTTTTGGATATATGCTCATGATCAAAGATCTTTAACTTTTTCCAACAAGAGTGTTTCCGGAAAGTGTTTCAAGGTTATTTCCCTCAGCGATGGCATGTCTCTTAGAATCATATCTAGCTAGCAGTGATCTAAGAATTTTCATCACAATGTCCTTTTCAGGAATAGTCTTACCCAACGCAAAAGATGCATTAAAAATTTCAGACACTTTGTGATTAAACTCATCAAATGAATTTTCATCAGCCATACGAAGGTTTTCCCAATCATAATTTAGGTTTTCAAACCTAGCTTCTTTCTCAAAGGAATTCCCTTCAAATATGGTTTTTAAGATATCACAAGCATCTTTAGACTTAATGCATGTAGTCACATGGTGCTGAAGATTTTGGATAATGACATGAATGATAACATTTAATCCGTCAGAATTTTGCTTTGCAGCAAAAATCTCGAGATCATCATACTCACCAATATCCTTTGTAACAGTTACACCGTTTACTGTAACCATTGGAGGATTATAACATTAACAACACGAACCCATGATTGAAAATCACGCGCTTGTAGAAAGGCACGCATATCAATTTTCCACCATAAGTAATTTGAGCCATCGAAGACTGGCGGTACGTTTATGGATATATCACTTCTGTCCATAGAGTCAGATTGCTACAAACACAGACTTGTGAGGTTTTAGCGTGTTTGCCTGCTCTGATACCAATTGAAAAAGCGGGGGTATAACAACCACACCCAATAATTTGTTCGGCAATCTGTATGGACTAAACTTTAATATAATTCCGAGAGCACCAACTTAAAAGTGAGACTCAATCAAGAAATATATCAAAGAGCTTTATCTCTATTTCTCAATACAATCAGCAAATCGAACATATAGAAATCTGTGAGCCTGATTGATATGAGAAACAACTTGGACGGTACCAAAGACCAATTCCCAAGTGTCAATCAAGTTATATCCAGCAAAAAAGGACGGATTTATCAACTGATTGAACTACGCACAACCTGTGATATTTTAATTATACAAACAAATATAATGCGGAAAAGAAATAACACAGACACCATAAATTTTGTTAACGAGGAAACCGCAAATGAATAAAAACCCCGGGACCTTGTCCAGCTTTGAACACCACACTGTATTAAGACGCTACAGACACTAGCCTACTACAAGTTAACTTCGGACTGGAATGTAGTTGAGCCCTAACCAAGTTTCACACCGATTAAGGTACAGTCGCGTTCCTTACGCCTCTAGAACCACGTCGGATTCTGCGCACTTAATTGATTCCCTTAGATGATTTCACCCACAACTAAAAGTTGCTACGACCCAAAGTCGATGACTTATAAACAAATCCGTCTCCCACAGATATGTCTATTCTTTATTCATTTTTGTTCCGTCTTTTGATAAATAAAGGTGAACATGAGCCAACTAATAATCCAGTCTTATACTCCCGAAGAGCATCCTAGAAATATTAGTCACCTCACAATGACCCAACGGATTACCATAAAAAGTTATTGCGGAATCACAAGATTCTGAGATGAAGAACTGTTGTGATTACTTTTTATATCTTACTGTAATGACCCGTCCATCCACCGATATTGTCCCCACTTAGCCACTGCGGTCATCCGGCAGTGTGGGGTATTTCAACGGGCATCGCTGCGGTTATCCAGCAGCAACTTCCCAGGAGGTCACCCATCCCTGGATTACTCCCGCCCGAGCACGCTGAACTGCAGAGTTTTCTGCCAACTCTGAGCCAATTGTGCTAAAAAGGCCTCGGTATAATGTAGACGTTCCTTGCCTCCTGTGAGAGAAGTATCTGGCATAACCTCCCATCATACTCCCCCACCCGAGCACAAGTGAACGACCTCTAGTTGTATCCAAACTAACACCGATATTGTTCCCACTTATCCACTGCGGTTATCCAGCAGTGTGGGATTTTAAACGGCACTACTGCAGTCATCCAGCAGCAGCTTCCCGTGAGGTCACCCATCCTGTGACTACTCCCGGCCAAGCACGCTTAACTGAGAAGTTTTTTCCCCCATAACTCAGTCAAGTGAACCCATCAGGTCTCGGTGTTAGGAAAGGACAAATCATTACTTATATTCCATTCGGCCAACCACTGCCAAATATCGGGGTATTACACTTACCTATCGGAGATAAATCTAGAGTAAATCTTAGAGAAGATAAAACTCAATACGATAGAACAAGTAAGATCAGAATACACAACTACAGAGAAAATAGTTGGAACTGGCTTCACGAATCCCAAATGAAGTCTTCAAGTCGTTAACCTAATATGATTTTGGAAAAACCTAGGTTAAAGGAGAATCGACTCTAGTTTGCAACTAGGACAAAGGAAAGTGTCGATATTAGGTTTTCCAGTTGCTAGAGTTATCCCTTATATAGTCTTTCAAATCAGGGTTGCTTACAATACAAAGCTAAGATATCTTAGTAACAAAGCATTCAATATTCATCGTTAGATGAAATCCTAATTTACGATTCAAACTAAGTCTGCTTAGAAATTAAGCAATTAATTTCCACCGTTAGATAGTTTTAGCTTGTTACACACAAATGAAATATACTTATATTTAGATATGGGTAACCGTACCTAAACGTGTATATTGAGTTGGCTCAATAACAGTTAACCGAAGTTAGCCATATGAACATTTTTGTCTTAGCCTTATTCATCTAACACTTCTAGACCAATTATGATGATCAATCAATCATGAAAGATAATAAAATGAATCTAATTGTGTTTCAATAGAGTTGTTTAATTGTTCACTATCTCATAGAAATATATACGAACAAACTGAAACAAAATCGGATTGACTCGTAATCGTACAAAGTACTTATACAAGAATCAATTCATGAACATTAAACCACAGTTTGCAAAGTTAATTTGCATTCCTTAAATCATAAATGTTTTAGTTCATGAGTATGAGAATCATACATAACCGATTTTAGAACTTAACCACTGTGTTCGCAAACCAGGTACGCGAACAGCAGCTCCAGACCTTCGCCTAGTCAAGCCGTTCGCAAACCCGGTTCGCGAACAACCGTCCCGGACCCAACTCAGGTAAACTCGTTCGCATACTAGGTACGCAAACAAGAGTTCCGGACCTGAATCATAACAAAACAGTTCGCATACTGCGTTGTATCCAGACATGAGTAATTGTTCAAAACTCTCATTTCAATCATTGAAACATCCTTAAAAGACGATAATGGTAATTTTACATATACCATTAGCTTCAAGTAATTTTCAAGTGATTGAATGTTCAATACGAAACTTCCCAAGCTAACATCAAATGACTATCCATATAAGATGTTCATGGTAATTTTTACATGATCATCTTTTGACTTAATATTTAGTTTCCAACAAATAAATTGTTTCCAACTAAAGTCGTCAAGAATATGATGAACATAGCTAAAGCAAAATGCTTCCAACACATATTTCGAGAAATAGATAAGCGAGATAAACTCGGGTCGAAATATCAAATGTGTATAATGTAAAAGTCTATATAGCTATACGACTTAGTCTCATTAGAAGATAAAATAGAATAAACTTCTGAGTGATAGATAAGTTTTAGTATCCACATACCTTTTGTTGATGAAGTTCCTCCAAGATCCTTAGTAGATTTTCTTCTTCAATTGGTGAACGCCGTGAAGTCTAAAGCTCAACTACACATTCTATCCTAATCCGAGGCATAGCTATAAGTAGACTAGAAATCAAATATATAGTTTTGATCAACTAAACTTGACAAACAAGCTTGAGATAGCAATGCTTGCGAGTAAGACCGGGCAGTGCTCTAACAAAACAATATGTCGAGCTTCTATTAGGATAAATGCACAAATTAGATAAATAATATGGCTGCATTAAGTGAGAATATAACCTTGTATCTACCATGTGCAACAAGTACTAGATGACCAAATAAAGATAGAATAATGAAGCATCAACTTAAACTGCAACCAAACTTCCTGTATCTAAATTATCAAGTGATTGCTCGACACTCATTTTCAAACTGTAAAGTGTGTACTGTAACCTCAGTATGCATCTCCATTTTCAAGTAGGAGAAAATTGTAACCATAACAAGTCACTGACATTTTCGTGGACGACAACAAATTCCCACGTTGATCTGTTTGGTGATATGCGGTTGTAAAAGGTTAATGACATTTAGGTGACTTCAATAGGTATTTTGACTTAAATCAATTGGATTTTGACTTTTTTAGTAGGCCTGGATGGAAATGCTAATAGAGATGGTATTTTAGAAAAAATAAATAAAAGATGATGGTATATCATGAGACCTATTTTTGGAGTGATGGTATTTTAAAGTAATTCCTAAAAATACACTATCACTTTTTTAGTTTGGTTTATTTTTAGGCCAAAATAAAAAAAATGATAGCACATCTTTTTTAAGAGGTAGTATTATTTTAAGGAATGTGGTATATAAGTTCAATAATTTCCTTCTTAGTAAACATTATAAAAAATATTAGATATATACATGGCATGTAGATTTGTTGTTGCATATGTTTGGATATATGTTAAAGGCTTCAAATTCTAGTTGTGTTTGTAAAAGAATATGTCTTATTGTTGATGTGTTGAACTTGCGTTGTGGAAGATTATTCAAAAATGACTTGCATTAGTGAACTATAGTTTTCATTTGTCGAATGCAATTACACAGGTTGTTTACAGTGGGCGATTATGCTCCCAGTGGATAGCAGATTGTTAACAACTAGATTGTAGCATGAAAAAGAGAATGGGATTCTGGATGAAAAGCCAAAAAAGCCCATCATGAAAATATTTTTGTTTAACCGAAGAGAAGGAAAGCTAGCATATAACCCATAGATGGATCTTCTTCTTTGAAAGAAGCACTGATGAAAAAAATCTAGTAAATGGAGTGATAAGATGACATAATAAATGAAGAATGCGATTTATGGGTCAGAGGTGGAGAAAAATGGGTGTTACTCGAAATGAAACAAAGGTAATTACGGATTTCCTCGATCAGGATTTTTGGAGAAGGGTTGATGTTTTCAGAGTGAATAATGCATCAATATAAAAAAATGGATTGAATAGAGGTGTGAAGAGTATTGATCCAAAAAGCAACCCACACTTCAGGGTAAAGGAATGGAGATGAAAGGCAACGATAAATAGAGATGGGAAAAACCAAAATGCGCGACCAAATGGGTAATTCAGTAATAGACGGTGAATGGATTTATGAAATGCAAAGTAAACATGAATGAGATATTAAAAGAACGAAGGGGCTAGTCTAGCAGATGTTGGAAAAATCTTTAAGACTGGTTTCATATAAACAACTGAATCCTTAAAATATATTGAACGTGAAATGACGAGGTTACCAAGTACACCACAATATTTTTTGTATCAACCTATTCAATACACATTGAACATGAAATGATGAGGTTACCAAGTACAACACAATATTTTTTGTATCAACCTATTCAAGACACATCTTGCGTGATCTAATATAGACAAAGATTGTCAAGAAGATAACGATCACAAGATGTACACTTGGAATATAGTATGAGTTCGGACCGAACCAACTACGGGATCAAACCAAGTATTTGATTAGCCTACAGTGCAATTACTTTATTATAACTAAAACAATAATTATAATGCGGAAAGTATACTAAAATCATACAACAATATTTTGTTAACGAGGAAACCACAAATGCAGAAAAACCCTGAGACCCAGTCCAGTTTTGAGAACTCTCATAATTAAAGCTATAGGAAATAAGATAACTTGAGAATTAAAGATAAGCAACCCTCTCCTCCATTGTACATTACTAGTTATGGCACATGCTATTTCACACTGTCCCAAGCTGGCCGTTAAGCAGTCTATAAAAGGAGTTTGGCTTTTTTTTTTTTTTTAATGTTTTGTATAAGTGTATTAAATAGTCTCTAGGAATTTAACTTCTTATTTATGTTTTGTTTAGGTCAACAAAAGAACTTGAGAAAATTATGTGTTTTGAATGGAGATTAAGAATATCATATCAGTTCCATTAAAGTTTTTTCTTTCAACAAGTTTTTACCAATTTTCGTTTCTTTTAAGTTATTTCCGTCCAATTTTTTTCTTTCACTTTTACAGTTTCCGCAATGATTTTGAGTGTTATGGGATCTCAAAAAAAGATTCTGGTCTAAATATGTGGTGTTTTTAATAAAAATTGTGTTAAATTTTGAAAAGTAGTAGTGGTAGAGTAGTAGAGACTAAAG
This sequence comes from Papaver atlanticum, assembly GCA_023531105.1. Taxonomy (NCBI): domain Eukaryota; kingdom Viridiplantae; phylum Streptophyta; class Magnoliopsida; order Ranunculales; family Papaveraceae; genus Papaver; species Papaver atlanticum. Next base: position 97,640 of record JAJJMB010000289.1, on the reverse strand, counting down.
GTTTTATAAATTGGTTGTTGATTTTTCAATCTTCATTGAGTTTATTGAGGAAATTGAAATTGATTGAATCCATGGGATTGGTGGTTCATTCACTTGTTCAGTATCCAAAGGTATGTATTGATTGGTTACTTGTCGGTATTGGATTATAATTTTTGGATTTGGTTAAACTAATTGCAAATTTTCATATTAGGCACAGATTATGTCATAGGGAAATATGTTGTGTCTGTTCGCATGTAGTTGTATAAATTATTACTATTTTATAATTTCAGGAGCACCTGACATCTTTGTACATTCCGTTCGAAAACCAAATGAAGAAACAAAATATTCACTTGACTTGGACTTTGAGCAAACCCCAGATTGAGAAACAACACAAATTAATAACTAATAAAGTAATTTTCCACTGGAAGATATCAAAACACCTCCAAAATTCTTAATATGACATTAAAATCGAAGTTTCTTTTTCGAAAAGTACTTTTGATATATAACATTCGCGGTCGGAGTCTGACCTCAATTACAACGAAAAAATATAATTCATGGATCATAATTATATACCATCTTTTTATTATTTTTTTGCTCAGTAATAAGAATTTTATTAAACCAAACAGTAACCAAAGAATACAAAAGGAAGTCCACTAATGACTTTTTTCACAACTGAAAAAAAGAAGCCATTATTCTTGGCTGTACAAGCTAGTAAAATCGAAAGTAGGATTGATCTGGATTTTCCAGACCATCCAAAAAAAGAGGTTTAACTGCAAAAATTAACTTTACCCCCTTTATTAAATTTGCTCCTTTTTTTGCTAGTCTTTCTTTAGAAAAGCTCACTTCCCTGTAACTATGTACCATCTTCCAACAATTTATTCTTGAGCAAATCTTTTTCCACCTTGTATTTGCATACCAAGGAATCCTACCAGATAGAAAAGATTTCATTACAGGACTAGAGTCAGTTCTAAAGATGATTTTAGTAAAACCTTTACTTACGGCCCATTCACCTGCATTAATAATTGCCATAACTTCAGCAAAGTAGTTTGTTGCAATTCCAACCCCTACAGAAACTGCAATCAGAAAGTCACCATCCCTGTTTCTATGCCATATGTGGAGGTCGAATCTAAAGTAAAATCATCGATATGTGGGGGGTCAAGCCCCCAAAACATGAAAATGAGAAGAGGATTTACTAATGCTGATGTTTGGTGCCTCTAAAAGGTCGTGACCATGGGAATGATACCTATAGATGACAATGGAAGTTGATGGAGCTTCCCATGACTGTTTGGTGACCCTGAGTAAGATAAAAACTAATTAATAATTCACACTGAGATTCTTAAAGGAAAGCATCATAAAAACATTTTATCCCTTGACATACCACAAGACTACGTCTTTATATCAGGTGATATATGTAAGTGCATAAGCTACGAATTACTTCATTCAGCAGGGATTTTGAATCACATTGACTGATCGAGGATAACTTGTTGGTTTTGTCAGATTTTGACCTTATTGAACAAAGCTTGTTGGCATGTCCATATTCCGACCTATACAAAATGTGAATAAAGAGTCCACTGAAAAATTAACGAAACATACAGTAAAATGCATAAAAAAACTGAATGCTTTCTATCTATACAGTAAAATCAATAAGTACAAAAAGTTCTCTGAAACCGGCGCACATGTGAATGCTTATGTGAATAAAGCATACAATAAAGTGCATAGAAATGTGGAGTTACTACGGGATATGGTCGGGATATGATTAACAAACCAAAGTCAGACCACAAACAATTCAATTAAAGTTTAATTAAATTGATAAGAATTCCTTAAGCGGACGCCATATGGGTACACTATCAAGTAACATTGTACATATAAATTTCGGTAAACAATGATACATTAGGTAAATCATATAAAAAAAATAACATCCAAACTGAGAAGCTGAGTTTCGGCTGAAATCATAAGAATCAAACTGGAAATAACATATGTAATTTGATTAGGAATCCTGACCAAACAAACTTCAATAGAAACAACCTAATTACTATCAAAGCAACATGAATTTTTTTACAGGAGGTGTGCGATTTTTTTTACCATGTTTAGAACATCATTTTTGTTGCATAACTACTGTCTAGTATTTTTTTTTAACCAAATCAACAACAAAAAGTGAAATTGACCAATTAATCAAACACTATCAGATTAAGCCACAACATTTTTAAGGATTAATGAAAATTAGCTATGAAGCAAACACTATCAGATTAATGGTGCAAAGAGCGGTTATTACAAATTATATCATGTAATAACCATACTTGCCAAAGTACTGTAATAAATGCAAACATGTATTATAACATCATATGTTACAAAGTCTACGCTAATATATGTTCCCAATGTTATTTGATTGCTTCAAAAATTCATTCCGAAAAAATGAAAACATTTTATGCATTATACATCATTTATAAAATAATGGCCATTTTACCAGTTTCTTATAATTGATCGGAAACATTCAAATATACATTGATATTTCAGAAGTTACATGCTTAATTTGTAAGATAACATCAAACTTTCTCATAGGTAACGTAAGAATCAATTATCGTCTGCACTTTGTTTCCCTAACTAAGGCACATAACTCATTAGCTATAATTGTTTGTACATAATAAGTCCCAATGTCAAATTCCTAACTTTAAAATTCACCATGCTGACGGCACTTAATGTGACTTGTATTAAATCACTTTACCACCATAACTGCTTAAAACTGGTTAAAATACAAAAAAGGAAATACGTACGAGTAATTGCCAACCATTACAGATTGCCAACCCTTGATTAATCATACTATTTTTATCATTATTATATTTTTAGAGAAAAAGGCCTTAAAAAATCAAAACATATTTGGAGATTGGAGTAAACTCGTGGTAACTCAAGGGTTCACACGGCCCAATGTCTTCTTGATTCGAAATATGTGTTATCCTTCGATACCCATCTCAGTAAAAGTATACTAATTTCCCAATCTCTAAACTTAGTATCTTAGTAAATATCATCTCAATGTTAACAATATGATGAACTACATTGTATGTTACATTGCATACATGAACATAACATTACATTACATGAAACGTATGCAGTAAGAATTACTTGTAAGATGTATGTTATGAAGATTAGATTCGAGTGCTTCAGACTCAGTGAAACATAAATTATGAGGAATAATCGACACAGAGTAAGCATCCAGTGCGGAGAGTGAAGTGTTTCGCCGAAAGTATCCCCTCTTCTCATTGTTTGCTGGTCTGAATTTGGGTTTAGCAGCAGTCAAGTGCAATTTTTCAATAGTGCAAAAAACACCCTCTCGAATCTGCTTATCAAATTTCCAAATAAGATTTTTGGGTATGATGGCATGTAACTCGTCATCATGTATCTGTGAAACGG
>JAJJMB010000289.1:4058-94156 GCA_023531105.1 Papaver atlanticum | reverse complement strand
CAAGACCTGTTCGTCAACAATAACCATATCGACACTATTAACGTCGTTGGCGTAGATAAAATCAAATTCTTCCCATTTCCTAGTACCATGAACAATAATGGCGCTTGATTTTCCTTTGTCAAGGGATCTTAAACTCTTCAAATTGTACTGGGTAACTGAAGATGGTACCTGCTATGGTTTGATATTGATTTGAGTTATAATTTTTCTTTTTATTTTTCCCCGTTTCTTAATCTATGTGAAAACTCCCAAAACATGAGTGGAGGGAGTATTTATTATTATTAATTAATTATAACGTAACACAAACTTCAGAAGAAAAGCTTTATGTTTCCAAAAACTTTAAAACGATGACAGAAGAGATTTTAAACATGAAATGATTTTTTTTTTTTTGTAAATAATATATTGCATTAAAAGAGTAGGACTCAGAAAGAGTCGGGGCTACAAAAGAAGTAGAGCCATATAATCTGGGATTACGACAGTTCCCAATATTATATTTATCTACTATAAGTTTTTTAATACTACAAGCTGATGGAGATGCTCCCATTCAACAGATGAATTCAAAGGTCTAATAAACTTTGCTAAAATATCCGCTACTTGATTTCGTAGTCTAGGAAAACCCAAAAAATTGGTACAGAGATGAGCTTGCTTCATTCATATAGGTTTTAACATGGCTGCTAATGGGGGTACCATTTTGCTTGGGGGTGTACTAATCCCTTACCAAAATATGTTTTGTCTTATATGTAATTTGGGACACCCCCAAGCAAAATGATCCCCATTAGCAGCAATGGGTTTTAGCGCCCCCAAGGGATGTCAATCACAAAATGATTTCACTGAATTTCTCGGATCTGAAATTTCATGGATTTACAAAAACCACGGAGTTATGAATTCCGCAATCATACTCACTATTGGGTTGTAGACATTATTACCCGTCTCGCCGGACCCAGCCCATCCCGAAACTTAAGTATCCCAATATAAGTTCTAAACCCTAGCTTGATTTACACCTAAAACAAACAACCCCGATATCTTTGCCATTTTTTCTATATATAAACTCCAACCTTGGTAGCTGAACCCTAAACAATTTTCTTCTTCATTTTTTTCCTCTCCAGCCGATTAGTGTAGCCGCAGAGAGAGGTTTCATCTTCCATATTCACTTCTCCTTCTCCAGGGTTTGATCAATGTAAGTGTTTAATTTAAACAATCAAAGTAGCTTAATTGTTGGCATCTATTCCATTTAATGGCTGTTATGTTATCCTATAGTTATAACCCATGTTCAATTTTCGTGATGAATGCTGTGTCATTTTTTAAACTTAGGGTTTCTTTTCATATGTGCATTACTTGTTTCAATTGTTGCTATATCATCTATTTATATACTGAGGTAGTATTGAGTTTTCAGTTGTCGCTGTGTTACCTGTGTATAACTTCTTTCAATCTAAGTTTCAATCTAAGTTTAATGAACAGGTGCTTCGTTTATAGTGGGTTCTGTATATTTCGTGAATGTCTGTTTAGGTCGAATCTATTAGTAATCCCATGTTCAGTTCTATTCTTGTGTATTAGAGAAACACTTCTAGATGTAGTTCTGTTGTTCTTTCAAGTGATTATTATCTTCACAATTAATATAAAATGTTTTAAACATAAAACTTCAACTTTCAATCAATTATCTTATATAATTTAATGGAGCAATCTCAAATATTTTTGATAAAACTAAATTTTACAATGTAAATTACCTAAGTTGTTTTGGCATCCCAAAGAAATGCGCGCATGCGAACTTTTTTGGACTTCCTCATTGTCGCATGGGTGCAATTTTTTCGGGTGCCCAAATTACTAAGGTAAAATTACTTTCCTAAATTTTAATTTTTTTAGATATATTTGAGATCGTTTAATTAAATCATAGTAGATAAAATGTTTGGTAGTCGAAATTTTATGTTTATGGTGTTGCAGAATTGATTGCACTCTTTCATCCTTTTTAATTTTCTTGCTAATCTAGACTTCGATTAACACGCCAGTATCCTTTTTAATTTTCTTGCTAATCTAGAATTCAATTAACATGCCAGTACAAGTTCCCGCGCAAATACATGCCCCATAGAAAGGAAGGAAAATTGATAAAGGTTTTTGGTGGTGGAAGGAGGAAATAATTCCCAGGGGCTTATCTATCTTTCAGGAAATAGAAAAACTGTTAACCAAATATCACGTTGATGTGATAGAGTATCAAGAAACCTTGATCCTTCGTTACAATGATTTTTCTACAAGTCAAAAAGTAAGTATAGCTATTATTCATGTCAATTTCTATTCAATTGATTGGAAAGATAACATACATTATTAGCTGTAATAACCTAATCTTCTGTTCTATTTTATCAAGGTTCTCTTATGGCGGCAGGAATAAAAAGCTAAGGAAGAGACTTGCACTTAGTACCTTTTTCCACTTTATCACTTATAGCTGATAGCTGATAGTTTCGACTCGAAAGCTGAGATTACTTTTCAGCTCATTCAAAAATCGGTCTTGCGGATCATAATACCAGCTTTTAAGGAGACACATAGGTATATTCATTTATATTTATTTTGTGTTTGAAAGTTCATATGTTAGTGGTTAGTATTTTACTTTTAGGGTTATCAACATCAACTTGTTTATACTGTTTTACTGGGTTTACTCTTAAATGGTTGAGGAATCTTTGATTCGGAAATAGATGTTTTCTACTGTTTTCTGGGAGTTCTTGTGAATACTGTTCTTACTTACATTTTTTGTTTTGACCTATACAAATGCGCTGGTACCAATAATCCAGATCAATAGGGCTAATGATGATAAATTTTGTATCTTAGCGGATTTCAGTGAGATTTTATTGATGATCTGAATGTTACACACCCTGAAGCCTAAGTCTTGCATTATGGATTGTTCTTGTCAGAATCATCTTATTTTAAGTTCATTTTTCGAAGGGGTTTTCTTTTCAGTTGATTGTGAAAAAGGAATCAATCTAGATTTTGATGCAATGATGAGTTGAAGCACACGGGAGTGTGTATAGGGCAGTGGGAAATACCTAAAAAGTGTTTGCCGTGAGCCTTAAACAAAAACGACTTCTCCTTCCACTGAGCTTCAAATATCTTTATAGATTCCCTTTTCTGTTACTCAAATATCATAATATCCATGCAATATCTGTTCCTTTTTAAATGGGCTTATTTCATGTATTTATGTGTTGAGGTAGTATTGAGTTTTCAATTGTAGCTTTGTTACCTTGTATAACTTTAATAACTAATGTATACTGGTTGTTGTATAATTTCAATCTGTTCCAATGAACGGGTGCTTCATGTATAATGGTTTGGTTTCTGTATAATTTTGTGAATTTCTATTGAGGTGGAATCTTGTAGTAATCCCATGTTCAGTTCTATTCTTGCATATAAGAGAAACATAAGAGAAGCATTCTGTTTTATTTTTTTAAGTGATTCTATCTTTACAATTAATATAAAAAGAGTTGAGCATAAAAATCCAACTATCAATCATTTTTTCTAATATAATTTAGTTAAATAATCTCATATGGTTTTGATAAAACTGAATTTTACAAAGTGACTTTACCTATGTAGTTTGGGCACCCCAAATAAACGCTCGCATGCGATATTGAGGAAGACGAAAACTTTCGGCTACCAGTAATCCTAACCGGCTTGGTAGCCAGGAGTTTTGGGTTTCCTTAATAGCGCATGGGCGCGTTTCTTTCGGGTGCTCATTTTACAAAGGTAAAATTACCTTGCAAAATTTTAGTTTTATCAAATATATTTGAGATCGTTTGATAAAATATATTAGATAAAATATTGGTAGTCAGAAAATTTATGTTTAACTTGTTGCAGAATTGATCGCACTCTTTCATCCTTTTAATTTTTTTTTGTTAATCTGGACTTCAGATAACATGCCAGTACAAATTTTACAGTACAAATTTTAACATGGATACATGCCCCATAGTAGAAAGGAAGGAGGTTTGATAAAGGTTTTTGGAGGTTGAAGGAGGAAATAATACTTAAGAGGCGTATCTTTCTTTCAGGATGAAAGGATGAAATCTAGAAACTGTAAACCGAATACTGAAACGTTACGTTGAGTTGAAATGGATGAGGAATCGTTGATTCTGAAGGATGGTTTCTGAGTTTTATTTTTATATGATTTATAAATACATTCTGACATGTCTAACCTATCTTGACATGTCTTTCAGGGTCCTATTGATGGGGTATGCACTAGACCTCCAGAATTTAGTGGTTTTAACAGATTTGGGAACACCAAAAATGTTTTCCATTAATCTAACCTTTGGCTGTTAAAGTTAGACATCCCTAAAATCTACAATTTAGTTTTTGGCATCTCCTAAGGGTTTAACAGATTTAAAAACTCTACTGGAAGACCCTAATTTATGCAGACATTGTCTAACTTATACAACCAAGAGTGCATTAGAAAAATGAAAAACATGGATATAAAATTTGGAAGGTGAAGATGGTACCGCAGTGAGTCGGCTAGTAGTAATGAGACCAAAACCGGTTAGGCTTACTGGTTGCCGGGAATTTTGAGCTTCCTCATGCATGTTTATGGAATGCCCAAACTATTGAGGTATAATTACTTTCTATTAATTTTATCAAATGTATTTTGTTCAATTAAATTTTGCCGGTCTTTCAATAATTTGAGACAAACAGAATTGTGAAGTACCGATGGATATACCTTAATCCTTCGTCGCGTCGCTGTTATTTTCCGAATGAAAAAGTAATTATAAATTTGAGCTTCTATTCAGTGGCTGGCTTCCAGCTCTAGGTATGTTCCCATGTCATGTAGACTGTCTTTCGTGTAACTCCGTAGTGTGTAGGATTTTAAGTTCTGTCAGAATATTTATTGTATTTAGGTTGATCAATTTCTGCACACTGCTTTCTGATGAACAGTGCTAACCTTAAAGAGACAAACTTAAAGAGACAAAAGCTGAACGAGATATTTGAACGGTTCATCAGAAACCAGTGTGAAATTGGTTTTAAAGCTTGGCTTAGAAATACTCGATTCCGTTAGAGAAATTGTCGATGGCTAAAGTACCCTCATTTAGGAGTAAGTCCAAGTTATTCCTCCAACTGGGATTAGGAGCAGATTTCTCAGGTTCTCTGGCTTATTGATTTCCGGAAGCTAAGTGGGGATCTGGATACCCTAAATCTGATCTTTAGGGTATCCAGATCCAATGTTGTACGACTCGGGGATCGGCTTGGAGCCGATACCCGATCCTGACCGATCCCTACCGAGTAACTCGGCGAGTCATCACAGATACTGAATATCTCACATTTAATGTCAATAAGCCCACAGTTATGGAAAATCTTATTGATTTTGTTATGTTTTACATGATTATAGGAATATATTTAATTATAATGGTTATTTTCTATTTCCCACCTCCTATATAATATTATAATCAACTAATAATGGAAAAGACAGTTTAATCAATTGAAGAAATATGGAAAGAAAAGTGAAGATCTAAATAACTATTTTCAATTTATTGTGTTTAGCGTGATTATAGGAATATATGTAGTAGTTATTATCGTTTTCTATAGATGTAATTAGTTGTCAATTACTACCTCGTCTCTAAAATATAGGGAGTATTATTAGCCAATCAAGGGAAGAAAATAATAGGAAAATTTAGGAAATATCAGATTTTTGTTATAGTAATGTTTAACGTGATTATAGGAATATATTTACTTTTTATGTTAATTTTCTTTTTTTAAAAACGTAATTATATAAATATGTTTTTAATCTTTATGTAATCAAGGCATTTTGTACTCTACTACCGAGTTTTTGTGACTCGGTGGACTCGTGATTCGGACCAATTCACTTCTGACTCGGCGAGTACTAGAAAAAAACTCGGGCTCGGACGAGCATTAAGGTTCGTATCGCTCAGAGGCCGATACCCAAGTTACTCGCGAGTAATTCAGCTGACTGGGCCTAGCCGTATTACATTGTCCAGATCCCCACTTAGCTTCCGGAAATCAATAAGCTGGAGAACCTGATAAATCCTCAGTTTAAAAAAAATAAAATTGGACTTGCTTGGTTTTGAAGATTAACTATATAATGTATTAACATCCCATGTAGATATATTTCCTCTCATATGGTTTTGAAGTTCAACTCTGCAGGAATTTCTAGGGGATTTCTAGAGGAGGCTACCAACAAGTGAAGAGGCTGAGAGTAAAGCTGCTCTCTCAGCTGTGAAATGGGCACAGGAGCAAAGGATATACAACTTTGGTTTAGAAGGGGATAACAAAGGCAGTGGATCAAAGTCGGCTGTTGAAGATGTATTTCAAATCTCAGAAAGTTTTAATCTGGTCTAATTACCTTTTATGTTTCAAAAGTAATGTCTGTAAGCTTTATACAGCTTTAGGTCAGTGTATGTGTCGCAGCCTAAAAGAATTCTTTATTTATTTATTTATTTGGGAGCGTAATGATAAGAGTTGGATTTAGATATAATGTGGATGGAGGTTACCGCAAGAAAATTAAATCAGATTGCAAAATGATAACCACGAAATAGAACTATAGAAGCAGATACAGTTCTGTTTTGTTTTTCTAGGAGGAATAAGCCTGGAACTGCATTACGGATCATTAGACACGCTTGTAAAGCCGATATTTTGAAGCTTAATAAAACATATAGTGAAAATTATATTGCTTCCTTGACAAAATTTTTTGTTGCGATTTACACAATGAAGTTGCAAACCGAGTCGAATTCTGTACTCTTTAAGGTCTTTATAATTTGAGATTTTCCAAGTGCTGCCCGTATGTCGCTGCTGCTGCAACCCTCTCCAGTATGAACGATGTTGGGGTTATCATAGGCGATAACATCTTCGAGTGGGTAATTCCTGTTGGAGTGAAGCAGAGTTCGTGCTTTTCTGCAAACCCCATTTAATACTATTGTCTTGTGTACTCCTCCAAGCAATCCTTCGTAATCTGTGTCTCCACATTCTCCAACAATAACAACCATATTCGTCAGTTCTGTTCCCCATCTGATGTATAGATACCTGGAAGAAAAAAATTCCTTCAGGCTAGTTATACGAGTATACATTAATCATTCGTAACATTAACACTTGGTAACAACCACAGTTGTTAACAGGAGGAAGGGGCTTGGTATGCAGGAAAGACTAAAGCGAGCAAGGATGGCCATAAACGTATGTACCTGAGGGCTTGCGCTCGCGATGCTAGTACAGGAATTACATGGAGCTTAGTTCCATTATGACAGTAGATGACATGTCCCCGGAGGGCTTTGATTCTCATCAACTTACGAATCTCCGAGAAAGGGGGAATCTGTGAAGACTTAATGATAAGTCACATCGTTCCAACTAATATAGCTTGAAGAACCTAAAAAAATATTAGAAAACTGAGAATCGATTTACGTACCAACGATGGGTTTTCCACTTTGAATGCATAGCAGTAGGTGGATGATCTCTGAGCATCTTCATTTATAACCAATGATTTCCCAACAATATTAGCAGCCCAGTGAACTAAAGTCTTTCTTAAGCACTCTCCACCCCAACGGTATTTGATTTGTGAATGGTAATCTGAGTCTAGTACAAAAGGAAGTCCAAAGAGATTATCATTTTCTGATTCTGAAGATGGATAGTAGAGACTCCCTCCACTGTTGCAGATATAAGCATCAAAATCTGCAGCACTTAGTCCCCCATAGGCTAGGCAAGAGTTTATCTCGGATATGGTCAAGGCTGTTGATAAAATGAACCCTACTGCACCTGAGGCTTTCTCCTCCACTGTCGCCTCAAAAACATTCTTAATAATTCGCATAATATCAGAATTATCATCATAGTCGACAGCGATAACAATAATATGTTTCCTCCGCCTCGGTGCAGGGAATTTACCAGAATTGTCTTCGAACTTCCTACTCTTGCTATTATTAGTAGGATGTTCAATAGATTCTCCAGCATTATCAAGATATCCAACAACTTCTTCCATATTCTCATGTATCTCTCTCAAAAAATCACCAGGTGAATCTGACTTTGTTTTTGTGTCATCAAACTCGTCACTTCTTTGCCATTGTGGATGCCTTGGTCTATACTTGGCTATGTGAGAAAGGTAGGTCTTGCAATGCTCCGGCCACGAAAAATGATGAATCTTATCCAATCCATTCTTTCGACATCTAGCCCAGCGCTGCTTGTTAGTAACAAGCTCTAATAGAGCATCAGAAATGGCATGTTGATTATGCGGATCAACAAGGATACCATTGTCAAGAACCTACAAACAGCCGACTAGAAAACTAAAACACCCTAACAAATTCTGTTAAGATTACTAAACAGTGAGGGTATCTGGAAAAAGTACTTGGTTGATTAACATACCCGGTGTATATCAACTGGACCTCCATTGATTGTAGCAACAATTGGTAAACCATAAGCTGCTGCCTGGTTGTCAAATAGAAATAATTATGTTACCTTAATGGAAAAACACATAGTTGTACGTGGAACACTAACAAAGAAGCACCTCTATAAGAGTCAGTCCAAATGGTTCAATGTAAGCTGGATTTATGAAGACACCCTGCACAGATACAAATTAGAGTTAAAAAATCCAACAGGAGATGTTTCTATCCACGCAGTTCCACATACACTTGCTCTTATCTTGTGATTCTTACCGTAAGAAACTCCTTCAGAAATTACATTACCTTAGTCTTTGCTGCAAGACGATAAATGTCAGGAACATCAGGCTGCTTGTGGTGTTTAGGATATGCTATATGACCGTACAAATCATAATTGTCAATCAGTTTAAGTACTGAGATTAGAACAGATGCATTATAGCCTGGCATTTCATCAATTCCTTCCCGGTTACCCATTATTAATGTCTGCAATAACAGATACATATGAGAAGTTTCTCAAAAGCTGTAGATCAAAAAACAAGAGAGGAGAAGAAAAAAGGTAAATCCCTTCTAACAGACATACAAGGTTGGCCAGCTCTCTTAGCTGACGACACTCTCCAAATGCTTTGACCAAGGTTGTGATGTTCTTTTTGGGGTCCGGTCTAGCTAGTGCAAGGATCATAGGCTTGTGAGGATTGGTCAAAAAGCGCTTTATCTGACAGATACAAAAATGAGTTAGCTAGTTAAAATGAGATTAAATCTCCAGGAAGACCTAACTTATGATTTTTATAACAATGGCCAAAGATTCAATTTGAAGTGTTAGTGAAGAAACGCCATCGAATCCGGAAGCAAAGCTGCGTTTAGAAAAAGAGTAATACCTCGGACCAAATAGGTGGGTCAGAAGAAGCTTTATTATCTCCATTTACTGTGGGTTCACCATTGATAACACCATCTGACAAAGCAATGTGATTGAATTCCGTGCCAGGAGGAATTACCTGCATGTTTCAATTAACAAAGCTCGATTCAGATAATAAAAATAAGTCAACGTCCCACACCAATCAGGAACATATGCGTAATGGTCAACACTGTATATATTGTTCCACCATGAAACTAGAAAAGCATGAATTAACACTTTGTAGCTTATACTTACAAACATGCGAGGCATGTACTTGCCATCACAGGCAACATTATGATTGATCCCCGCTCGCAGTTTATGCTCAAGTTGAACATCAAAACCATCATATAAACTCCATTGCTTTTCCACCTCTTGCATGGTGCTAGTTATAACTATTTCTGAAGCATCAAGAGAGAGCTCTTCGGCCTCTATCCTACGCATTATTTTGTATGTTGCATTTAATTCTTTTCTTGATAGACATCCTTTTTTCATGGCCTGTTCCAGCTTATCACGGCCAAGAGAGTGGCCTGTGAAAATCATAGGAACATTCAAAGCACCAGAGAGAAGAGCAGAAGAGTCGCCAGCATCGGCATAATGTCCATGGATGGCGATTGGCCAAACTGGTTCCCCGCTCCCAATCTGTTCCCCTAAAATTTTAGACATCTGTACAATATGCTTAAGTGCACCATCAACGAATTCGGGAATATGCAGCCACAGAAGCTCCTTGGGGATATACTTATCTCTTGGCCCAAACGGTATACGAACAATGTATGCACCACTACTGTCTCCCTTGTCATGCATGAATTCTTCAGAGCCTCTAGGAGGAAGCATCTCTGCGGGTTCACCGTAACTCCAGTCTACATTTGAAGCTAGTACTTGTCTTGTAAGCAAATCAACCCGATAAACTCCGGGCATTGTAGCTAGAGCCCTTGCAAGTTCGACGACATATTTAACCTACAATAGTTGACATTCAGGGCTCCTCTAAGTGAGGATGACATCTCCTAGGGGAAGTTCAGGTTTTTTCAAAACCGTAACATAGGCAAGGAGTTAAAGAAAGAGCATCAGAGGTACCTGACCACCAGTATCAGAATCACAACCAAGCTCCATATTCTCACCCCTAATGAGACCATGGAGGCTGTATATTACAGAAACAAAACTAATTCTTAGTAGACCAGACAACAACCAAGACGTTATAAGACTGCAAGATGAATATGATGCATACCTTACTAACACAATGTACAATGTGTTTTCCTTCTGGTGATTATTATCCCAGGTATTAATCGCCGCAATAGTATCACCAGTTCCTGGTGCTTTTCCGTCTCTGCTTTCATCAGTAGAAATGTCACTTGCATAGTCATCTGTTTCTCCTTCTGAGAAATCTTCAGACATATCAGCAGTTGCCTCCCAACGGCTTCTTTTACGTTCAGGATGATGTTTTATACTACAGTGAGCTTCATCTCCTTTAACCTGCATTATGAAACAGAAGCCTAAGCTGAGAAGTAGGTAAAAGACATGAGAGAGCTGAATATAACGTGGTAACACAACTTTCAGAAATCAGGAAAATCTAAGACATCCACTTCATTAAAATATTTTACAAACTGTAGATGATTTCATTTCCATATAATAATAAAGATTCAACCAAGAACATAGAATCCTTAATTTCCAGGAGAAAACAAAAAAAGAAAGATCGTGCATCATTGAAGCATACATCAGAATAAACATCACAATCTCACCTAACTACAGACTATGTCAACCAAGCCAAGTCAGGCCACGCTGGCTCCAAACGAAGTCAAGTCACTGCGTTAAAGTGTATAAAGTTGGGGGGGAAATGTTTGCTTTAGTATGAGGTAGCATAAAGTGCAGAGTTCTTGCAGACGTGCAGTCAATGTGGAAAAATTTAGCCATTTAGCTGAGTGAAGGACCAAACTTTTGGTCACCACTGTGCATATAAGTATTTACATCTCTCAAATAGAAAATTTCAAAGATAAACAAATAGAACATTTTCATTCTTTTTCAGCAATCACAACAAAAGCATCCTTGGATGACCAATTTCGCCGCTCACTCTTGTTAGGAGGGTTAATGACAGCTCGCTCTGCATTTGCGAGCCGGTATCCAATCACAATTTCTTTCCTCTGTCGAGCACGTAACAGTACTTCAAAAAAATTCAATTCCTCCTCTTCATGAAGGTAGAGATTGGCTTGTCTTATATGCATCTCATTTCCCTGATTCATGCCAAGAAATACAAAAATAAATAAAAATCAACTTGTATTCAAAGAGAAGAAAATACGTTAGCTGCTGGTGTAGCTACCTCCTCAGCGAAGAGTTCTTCTAATACATCATTTATTTGGCGATCCTCAGCAACCATAGCTAATGCCATGCTGACCAGCTCATTTGATAAAACATAGTCACTGATTTTCGACATGGATAATAGATTTTTAGTCCGTGGATCAAGAATTTCACTTATTATGACTGATTTATCTGAAGCTTGTTGCATTTCTCCCATCCAAGAAACCTTTGAGAAGGCTCCTCTATGGACCGGGGTTTCTTTATTATAAGGAAGACGCTTTGCCTGCAAATTTGTGGAAAAGAAAGTATAAAACAGTTCGGAAGTTTTTGGAAAAAAGTTATTTTGGTTTTGTCTCAGTCGAAGTTGCTATTGCCATAAATTTTTCGGCATTTTTTGTGTATTTTTCAGGAAGCATCGACAAAGAATGTCCTCGTTTTCGAAAAACTGAAACATTGCATCAAGAATAAACCTTGGACACCCAGCATTTGTATAAGAACTTATGCTTGAGTCTGAAAGGAAGCAGACATAGAAATGATGTAATACCTGGATGTCACGGATTAACAATAATGTGGCAAGAGATCTTGAATCAGCTTGGATTGCTGAATCTTCGACGGACTCATCAGCCAAAATCAAAATCTGTACAAGCCATAAACTTGCAATTGATTAACCAAGAAAGGGACAAATTATTGGTTAATGTAAACTGCAATCCTAATCATGCTTGGGTAGTTGGGTTAGACAAATTATTGGTAACTAGGGAAAGAAAAAGGAAAAAGAATTAAGCTAACAAGACATAATTTCTTAAAGTGGGATTAAACCAGGAAGCAAGATCTGTAGAGGCATCAAAGGAACCTATAGTGTACTTCAATGTAAATTCGGTTATATGGTTTAAAACGGTTTTGTTAACCAACAAAACTACTATTGCACTGTTCACCAGTAGTAAATTTTATCATTCCAAAACTCTGAAATTTAAGGGGTCTACTCACAGAATCAAAGGTCTCCAAGGGGAGACTTTCCAAGTTGCGGCGAATAACAGCATTTCCTTCACGATGAACCAAAGTAATGTTCATTAGACGGTCGAAATCTAGACCACCATCTGTAAGTTTTTTAACTCTATCATTCTCTGGAACTTCATTGAACATCCACAACTCTGATTCAGGTGCCAAGAATGCATCCAATACCTGAGACAGCAAAATCCAGAAGCAATAAATAGATCGACAATTGGACGCTTACCACATTGTACTTCTAAAGAAGAGAAGAACATTAATAGATTCTCCAAAGAGACAGATCCATATTTTGTGTTCTGACCAATATGAAGATCCATGAAAATATTGCAAGGAAAATGTTTCTGAGATGTCAAGCGTCACACTATCTATATGCACCATAAATGTGTCCAACCAAGTACTAATGCAAGATCGATCATGTATCCTTTGCATTACCATAATCATATCTTCCATATCTCGGCGCCAACCACAAAAAAGAATTTTTTCATGCAACTTCTGAACCATTAAATCTTTCCGTGGATTTCCTCTCCAAACCTGTTTTATTAAGACAGGAAAAACAAAAAACAAGAAACGGTTAGGAGCTTGGCAGAAAGAACTTACCACTATCATATCATCAATGTCCCGTCGCCATCCACAAAGTAAAATCTTCTGTGGCTCTTTTGTTGGCCGAATAATTTCTATCAATGATGCCTCTTTAACCTGAATGGTGAAATTGATTACATGCTCGTAAGTTTTTAATGCCTAGGACTTCAATTTTAAACTCCATGGCAAGGGAGGAAAATCTTCTAGAAGTCAAAGTGATCAACCTAGAGTTCAATTTTGCATTCTTGTTCCCGTTTTGATATTTCTAATAAAAATAAATGTTCAACAGATAAAACTTCACCATTGGCAATGTGGTTGGAGCATAAGTATCGTCATCTTCAGCAATTACAAGAACTTCGTCGCCTTCTTGTAGAACATAAGAGTCATCAGGATTCAAAATTATCTTTCCTCCACAAGCTACCGACTTCACTCCACAAGGAATAGCATCCGGGAAGCTGATCAATACATCTTCAAAACACATTCCATCCAATCCCGGCCATCTTTTGATGTAAAACTCACAGTTTTCAAACCCAAGTATATCTTCCCAAATCTGTAGTTCCCAGATTTAAGAAACAAAAGCTAAGGGTAAAAACAAATAAATATGCAAATATAATCTGATTGTAAGACAAGAACAACACGAAAATGTTATAAGTAAATTGACCTGAGCAAGACCTGGTTGTCGAGCACACTGAATCATCAAGCGGCCAATGACATCATGAGCAACAACAGTTTCGACAAGTACTCCACCAACAAGTTTTACGAGCACCTCGTTGTCTAGGTCACTAAGTTCCACCACTATATGTCCTCTCAGCCCTTCTTTTACTCCTGTCAGACTCAAAACTGTCCTTAATGCACGAGCATCACTCTGTTACCAGACCACATTGATACTACAAAGATTAGTCAAAAATTAACATAAGAGTTGATAAAATAATTTCCCAGAAATGATGCAGACCTGGTCAGCATTGCCATCTTCAGCAAGCACAATGATAGCGCGGGCCTTGGAGACAGAAACCTGCAGAAACACCTTCTGTAGTTTAGTAAGTTTCGAAATATAGTAGTCACAATTATGTTTCATTTACAGCTCATATAATGCAATTAAAATATTTGCAGCTTAGTGAGGATTTGGCTTGTGTGAATGAAATAGACTGAAAAATGGATAAGGAAAATCAAACATAACCTTTTTCAGGTCAGCTAGAATACAAGGGTTTCCACTTCTGCATATAACAGATGTTCCTCTAAAATCAAATTCCATTTTGGCAATGTCAAGTTCCATCTCTTCTTTATCTCTCTCAGCCATTACAACCACAGTCCCTCCACCCAAACTGGCATTGGCTATGACAAGCTGATTCAATAGTGTACCCTGCGATTGAAGCAGAACTACTTGTCAGAAGATATTCGAGCACCCAATACGCATACATAAAAGTGAGCAGATAAGGGTTTCGAAAATGAGAACTTTCGAGAGTATAGACATGACTAGAGTAAAATACCAATTTTTCGCTCCAACCAAGAATTAAAGTATGACTGCTCTCAACAACTTCACTTTTCCCCTTCCGTAATGAATCTAATTTCTCGGAGATTGCATCGGAAACAAGTCCAAGCATCATCGCAAATATAAGCATACCACCAAAACTTATAGAAACTGAAACTAACCTCGGACCAATTCCCTCAGAGTCCGCATGGTTTCCTGAACTAGCAACATAAGTCCAAGATAACCATAGACAATCAGCTAAGCCATCATCAGTCACACCAAACAATGCAACCCCACCAATAAATATAAGCAGCAGGGTTGCAATTAGCAACGCCAACGGCTTTGTATAAGGATGAACTGATAAAAACACGTCCACGTGATATTCTAACTGTTTGTTCAAGGAAACTTCTTTCGAGGATCTTCTAGTTTTCGAAACATAATCAACATACTTGAAAATAAGAAATGGCGTTGACAAAAGTAATAACGAGAAAATCAAAGCTAAAGTTCTCAAACTTTCAGTAGATATAATATTTTCTTCTGCATTTGAATTGATAATGTGAACGGAGTCCGGTAAATTACATTCTTGTAATCTCAACTTTAATATTAAAATCTGTTCCTGTGAAAGAAAAAATGGTACATCAATCCAATACATTCATTGCAAAAAAGTATAATGAACACTGAACAACATGTTTATACTCATGTAAAAATAAGTTAGTTTAGTTAGTTACCTCTAAATCCTTAACCTGTCCTTGCAAATCAAAGTTCTTGCGTAGAAGATAAAAGAAGATTGTGATAATAACCTGCCAAAAAACTAACTCTGAGACACACTTTCAAGCCGATAAATTCAAAATGTCAAACTTGATGAATGCTCATTTCTCAGTTGAGTCAATAGGATTCAAAAAGTGGTTACTAAATAGAACAATTTTTTCTACGAATCAGCCCCAAATAGTAGTCTAGCGTCCACAATGTAGCTTCTTAAAAAGGTTGACATTGGCTTTTATTTCAAGCACAGTGGAATTTGCTAAATTTGGCTGGGCGCAAATTAGTTGTGAACCTGTTGCCAGGCTCAACTAATGTGCACCCGGTGACGCAGTTCATTTTAAATTTCTGGTCGTTGATGAAGCTGAGTTTTAACCAAGTAGAGTTATAGGGTCCCAAGATGTAGTTTGCAAATAAAACTCGGGTTTTACAACTTTTATCGCATCAACCACTTTGAATGCAGAAGAAGCTTCACACCCATCTGGTGCCTGAAGTGACCACCCAAATGTGGCCGCCCTTAGTTGCAGCAAATGTAAATGCGCACGAAAAATAAACACACGTGTCATGTTTCCGACAAATCACGTGAAACTTTGGGTGGTGTGTAATTTACACGTGTCACATGCTAGTAAAAAGTAAATGCACAAGGTGGTGGGGTATAATAATTCAAGTCATCGTTGAAGTCAACAAGCAGTCAAAACAGGGAAACAAAAAAAAAAAAAAAAAAAAAAACACAAAGGAATGGAAATGAAGTTACCGGGAAAACCAAATTCCGACGAGTCAATCGGAAACAACCTTTTAATCTCCCAACAATCGTAGCAGTTTTCTCTTCCACCAAGTTCTTCTTCTCCATTGGAATCGAATTAATGGTTTCATCATCAGATCTTTGCATTTTGTCTCTTGTAAGATCAAAATCAATTCTTCTTCGAATTCCACCATATCTATTATCCAATGGTGAAATCGGCGTGGATTTCTGAGATAATGGCGGTTCAAGTGGATTAGGTATTTTCTGCGAGCCACTACGGCGTGCTGAAGAGTAGAATTTTTTAGGAGGTTTTAGAGTTCTTGAAGAAGGAATAGGATGAGTTGAATGAATGAACGAAGGTGAAGGGAAAAACCAATCCCTGTTACAAGAGGAAGATGGCTGATCAGTATCCATAAAGGACATGTTTGGTATTACTTTAAAAGATTATGGGTTTTGATAAGTTTTGATTAGTCGTTTGGTTTTGTTATAAAGATTATGATTAAATGCAACTCTAAGGGGAATGATTTGTTTTAGTTGTGGGTTTATATGTGTGTCCAATCAAGTTTAGAAGTGGTTGGAAATTGAAACGTTTGTTAAATGTGGTCAAATATATGTGGTCAAATATATTGGGGTATTCCTTTTGGAATGAATAGGACAAAAATGAGCATCTTACAAAGCCAATGGACTTATAGACGGCACCAAAACATAACAAGATTACGGGGACATTTTTAGCGCGTTTGAATATCTGAAATGTTTCTATTTTTCCAGAAATAAAAGTTAGAAATAGAATTATTTTGCTTCATAGTACATAAACTGATTTCTTGCTTTTTTTATTTTTGAAATCAAAAAGTAACTTCTAAGTGCACATTCAAACAAGCTATTATAAACATTACATTGAATAAGAGTTGTGATAAGACGTGCTTGTTTTTATTTTTATTTTGATACGGTCTTCCGCTCCTTTTAGAACCTTTGAGAAGAAAACCGTCCAGTTAAATAATAACAATCCTAAATTAGAATCGGGATAATTACAAGACCGACCAGAAACATAAACTTCTGAAATTAAGAACATACATTAAAATGTTAATTGTTCCGGTGTTTTAGAACATTAAATTTCCTCGAGATTTCAATTGGAGGGTCATAGGTGAAACACACATTACCTCACTATTGGCCCGCAAGTGACGTGTTAAAAAACTTAGACACAAAAGCACTTAAGGGCCATCCTGTCCCGCGCTGTCGCTTACTTAGTTATCGTTAGATCACTAGGTGTTGTTTTATTTTTTAAGATTACAACTACAAACATTGATATAATTAAGAATCAATACTTATAACCAAATCCTTAATCATGTTGGACAATTATAAATCCTCAATAACCTAACTTACCTCTCTTCATCTTATCCTTCTTCACGGCGTTCCGTCACTAATGGTATCTAAACCCTAAATTTAAGATATTGAGAACCTTTTGAGATAAAAGGGGAAAGAGTTTAAGATGGAATCCAATTGTAATCTTATACCCACAAAAAGACAGATGTTTATATATACATTACTCTGTTAATATACTTTGGTTTCAAATTTAATTCATGAAAATGATGAATTAAAAGACGTGAGGATATGTAATTTTCATTACAAGTTGGGAAATTCGATCACTCGAAAATCCAAATCCAAAGCCTTTTCCAGTAGCAAGTACCGGGTCGGCTAGAGAGTATCTCATAAAAGTATAACATAGTTTTTAAGTCGGCTTGTCAAGCCTTTCACAACCCGCACTACGACAGGCAAATACTTGACGCTACCCGCGCCGCGTTTGTTTTTGTTTTGGACCAGACGAAAATTGATCACCGTTTTAATGGGATTACGAATTCTCGACCATTAATGCGGATATACTTACACCCTGTCCATGTTGCAGAAGCTACGGGGGGTTTCCCCTTCACAATCCTGCCAACTGCAGCGCTACAGGGGGATTCCCCCCCTTCACAATCTGCAGGGTTGCATTTACCTGCTCGTTGATTGAGGGGCAAAGAAATTAACAGGAAGAAAAGGAGTGGGCTGTTAGTCTACGTACCAGAAACCTACCTCTTCCACGTGGATTTCCGCTCTCCAAGTATGTCTGTCCAACGCCTGCTCCGGTGATAGATTTCGTTTGCTCAAGTCTTTCTTTACGGACTCATCCCACATTAGCTTCGGTCGGCCCCTGCATTTCATCCTTCCATCAACGCGCCTGATACGACCTACTCGAACTGGTGCATCAGGCGGTCTTCGCTGGAGATGCCTAAACCAGCGCAGCCGATGCTGGGTGAGCATCTCCTCGATTGGTGCTACCACAAGTTTCTTACGTACGTACTCATTCCTGATACGGTCATGCCTCGTATGCCCACATGCCCACCTCAGCATCCGCATCTCGGTACTCTGCAGCTTCAATGTGTCCCAACTATTTGTCGCCCAACATTCCGCACCATACAACATGGGAGGCCTAATCGCTGATTTGTAAAACTTACTTTTAAGCTTTAGCGGGACTTTGCGATCGCAAAGGACTCCAGATGCCAGACGCCATTTCCCCTAGCCAGATTGAGTCCGATGGCGAATATCCTCCTCGATTCCATCATCACTTTGGAGCATCGATCCCAGATAGCGAAAGGAATCTTTTCTTGGTACAGGTTGTCCATCAAGCAAAATGTCCCCTTCAACTTCCCCGGAGTCGCTGAAATCACACTTCAATTTATGTATTCTACTGAATATCCATCATTCAAAATTTAATTTACCATTCCATTTATGTATTCTACTAATTTCCCCACATATTGTAAATGAATATGTAAAAGTTGTTCAAAATAATTTATCCTTTGTCTTGTCCACTCGGATTAAGCTATGCTACTTTCCAGAACCAGGGTTTACGGGTGTTTGTTGCAAACCAAGAGCGGAGAAGGGTAATTGACTATAGAAGTGGAACTGATTTCTATCGGTGTTTCTCAATTTTGCATCTTTGAACTTTAGCTAGAGAAACAAAACAGGGTAAGTGAGGGAAATGGGAGGTTTGGAAAGTGAATTTGGATTGAGATAATAAAAAAAAGAATAATACAGATAAAATATTGCGATAAACTAGATGGACTTTGTTAACTTCCATGTTTTGTAACAACAATTGTATTATAGTTTATATGATAAAATCTCATGATCGGACGATTAATTTCGTGCTAGCTTATAATTAAGTTATAAGCGATAGTTCGGGATAACATTAGCCTCCCTTACTTTGGCTTCCAACATCACACGTAGTTCTTTTCTTTTGCTGAGCCAGTTGCTTTTAACCACATGTAGTCTATTTATATGGCTATATTCCTTTTTTCATTCGTTCAAGTGAACCAAAAAGTAAAGCTCTTCAAAGGTTAGGGACGGGTTTTGTGGGCGTTCACAAACTTTTCACAAGTGAGTAAACAAATCAGCTTGAGGAAGACCTAGTTCTACAGATGGTTCCGGAATCAGATAGTGGACGTGTAATTGTTATACGTTATTTAAGAAAAAGTTGAAAACCTATAACCATTATAGGTTTTAGATTGTGGAAATTGAATAAGTACAACCCCTCATTCTCATGGGCTTCACAAATATCCCTAAGAGACTTCACAAATACCCCTAACCATATAATTGAAATTTTTACTAAAATCATAATATTCATAATCCCTTTTTAAACCTTTGTATCTTATATACTTTAACTTTTTCTTCGTTTCTACTAAAACACTCAGACAGTAATCAATCGACCCTTCACCGCCATCTCCTTCTGCCACCACCTTTACCACCTCCACCACCACCACAACTAAAACCAATACCACCAACACCAGCGCCACAACCACCACCATCATCTCCATCGCCACCATCACCATCTCCATATACACAATCAACAAGAAACCACTTCACTGTTGTTCAAATTCTACCACCGCAACCACAACATCATAGATGTTTTATCAGAATCAAGAACAAAAGTAATCTGAATATATATTAGGTTTAACTTGATTCAATTTGAGACGACTTGAAAAACCTAAATCGACATTAATGACGTTTTTCTTGAAGGTTTACTATAGATTGAAGGGAAGAATTGATGAGATTCAATATCAAAAAGTTTATGATTGAAGAATTCATCTTCAAAAACGATTGAATAGATAAGCTTGTCATTATCCTTTTAACTTAATTGAAAGTTTCATTTGATGGATTTCAGATTTCAGAAACCAATAGGATTTTGAAAACTTTATGATTGAATTCATATGACCAATATGGTTGTGGTGTTTTTAGTTGTGTACTGTGGTGGGTGGTGGTGTCGGTGTTATTGTAGCGGTGGTGGTGAATTTTATTCTTTGTTGTGGTGGTGTTGGTGGACGTTTGTTTCACTGCAGGTGATTTTGGTGGATTTTATTGTAGTAGTGAAGGTGGTGGTGATATGACACTGTTTGGTGGTTGTGTTTGGTGGTAGTGATGGTTAAAATTTATATTTATGTTTATTTTTACAAGGTTCCAATTATGGTGAGATGGTAGAGGGTAATGCTGAAAGTAGTTTGAAAAAATTGTTATGTGTTTATTATTGAAAGTGGTGGTGGATTTTATTGCACTAGTGTTGGTTCATTGTATTTTTTAGTGTGGTGGTGGATGCTGTCGTAATGAAGGTGAAGGTGGTGGATTTTGTTGTAGTAGTGAGGGTGATGGTGGTGGAGCAATAATGAAACTTCTTACGCGACAATGGGAACTTTCAGGGCTCAACTTACTTTCAGTTTCTTGAAATGTGATTCTATTTATTTGAACCATCATTTTATTTGACTTCAGAAAAACAACAAAGCCTTGTTTGTTTAATAATTATGATGTATGTTGTCTCGACACCTTAATTAGAGAATATTTTAAAGTAATTTTATTACTTCTTGCTGTTTTTATGAAATAAACCGACCTGTCCGCACAACTGATCATGTTTATTCTTTATTTTTATACAAACTTGTGGTCCAATGCTAGCACAACTGACTCCATGTCAGAAGAGGCATGTTCAATTCACGTTACGTTCACTCATTCGATTATGTCAATTTTGGTATCAACTTGGTTTGTAGACACCAGATTATGTTGTCAACTTGGGTTGTTGACACCTAATCTGGACCTTTTATTTCTGAATTTTCAAAATTTTGGGTATAAACTTTGGTTTGACACATGTTAGAGCATTGCTCGGTTGAACTCACAAGTGTTGTTATCTCAAGCTTGTTGTCAAATTTAGTTGTCAAAAACATATCTTGATTTTCAGTCTACTTTAGTCAAGTTTCGGATTTAGGAATAAAAGTGTGTAGTTGAGTATCAGAAACCACCGAACACCCTTGAAGATTGAACATTGTAGATCAAACGAAGACATCAACGAGGACTTCCTCAATAAAGGTATGTGGTTACTGATTTCATTTGGATTCTTGTTCAATTCTACCTTTCTTATCTATTGAAACAAATGCTCACTCTATGGAACAATTCCTATGACGGTAAATGTACATTTATGTATATATACTCGAGGTTAATTGATCCATGAATTTAGTGACAATAACCTTTATCCCTGGAAAGGTTCTAATGTTGTAGTGAATGAGCTTACGAATTCAGCGAGCCAAGAATCACTCAATTCCGAGTTATAACGAAGAAGTTATGAGTGATTTATTAAACCAACAGTTATAAGTGTTGTTGTTTCTGTTGCAGTTCGTTAGTAGGAAACATTCCACAATCTGTTTTTAATGGTTCACGGACTTGAGTGCAAATACATGACTAGAAGTCTATTTTAGTCAAGTTTTCGATGTTTCCTCATCTAGGCAAGATGGATATTTTTCCAAACACAATTAATTGACATATTAAAGTGCTTGTGATATATTAGAATTCCTTCCTAAGTTAAATTGTGATTTATTCACAAAAATATAATTTATGCTAAAGTAATTATTTATTTAATTATTTATGCAATAGTTGTAACTTAGGAAAGACTCCCCAAATTAGGAGAGTCTTGAAAAAGGAAAATAACTCAAACTTGCTTTGGATTCAAGCTACCTTTGCTTAGCTTTCAAGATACCTTGGTCACTATCAATAAAGGGTTCGTGAATGCTACACTTTTTTATCCCTTGAAAAATTGGTGTAAGCTTCATAGGTTGTTTTCCACGATTTATGTTCTACGTGAACAAAAGTTAGATTAAAAAAGGCTTGCTTTGGGGATCGCAAAGCCGAGTTGGTAATAATC
Organism: Papaver atlanticum; assembly: GCA_023531105.1. Taxonomy (NCBI): domain Eukaryota; kingdom Viridiplantae; phylum Streptophyta; class Magnoliopsida; order Ranunculales; family Papaveraceae; genus Papaver; species Papaver atlanticum. The sequence continues at coordinate 71,887 of JAJJMB010000289.1, read as the reverse complement.
TTCGTGATAGTTACACAACTTGTAATCTAGGTTTTCAACCTCTTGTCTATTCTAAGATCTTCTCTTCTGATATAAGACCATTCAAAAGTTGCTGATCATAAACCCTAGGTTTTGATAGATTTCGGTTCACGATCGTATACCGATACTAGTTGGTCGAAATCAGAACTAGAAAAAAAAACTTCGATTAAGGTATCTCATAAATTCCTTAAATAATTTTTAACAAGATATCTCTAGATTTAATCTAGTTGTTCTTGTTGTAAAATTTAGGTTTCTCTTCTAGTTTTGAGGAGTATAATAATCCATAATCTACAAGTTTGTTTGATATCTCTAATTTTATCTGGTAGTTGTTCGAAACAAAAACAAGATTTCCAAAACCTTGGTTCACACCTAAAGGGAAATCAAAACCAGTGTTTTGTGGATTCAAAACCCAAAAAGTCTTCACTTAGGTTAAAGCAACTCTTAGGCTGCAAAGGACGTCAGATAAGGGAATCAAGTGCGTAGGATTCTACGAGGTTAAAGAGACGTAAGGAGCGCGACTGTAACTAGATTGCTGTGAGGGTGGGTTCGGTCCCAACTACATTCCAGTATGAAGTTCTTTATAGTAGGCTAGTGTGTCTAGCGGCTTAATACAGAACGATGTTCAAACTGGACTAGGTCCCGGGTTTTTATGCAGGTGCAGTTTTCCTCGTTAAAAAAATTTCTGTGTCTTGCTTTACTTTTAATTTCCGCATTATATTTTGTTTGATATAATTAAAGTAAACGCAAGTGATTCGATAATAAACCCAAACAGTTTTTAATTAAAACTGTAGTGAATCTACAATACTTGTTTTTAGAATTCGTATCTTGAAATACAAATTACAAGATGTACTCTTGTTGGAATTCGCTTCACGTACTGTTACAGTACTAGGTTATCTTGAATATTGATTTTTGAGATCGTCCAATAGTTCTTGTACACAATCAGGTTCACGTATCTTTTTGATTGTACAAGAAAATAAACCTTATATACATATTGTCGAAGGATCATTAAGTTGGTCTACTTCCAATTGTATTAAGTTTTGTCTCACATGTCCGAAGGAAAAAGTTGGTGGTGTATTTTGGTACCCCCATGTTTTCAGCACCAGATTTACACCAGACTTTGGTATCTACTTTGGTTGTTGACACCAGATTTTGGTATCAACTTTGGTTGTTGACATCGTAATCTAAATCTAACTTACTTCTGAATTTTTAGTTTTTGGTATCAACTTTGGTTGTTAACACCACAGTTTTGACCGAACTTATTTTCCGAATTTTCAGTTTTTGGTATCAACTTTGGTTGTTGCACCATATTTTTAATATCAACTTTGGTTGTTGAAACTATAACCCGGACCTCTTATTTATGGACTTTTAGTTTCGGTATCAACTTTGGTTACTGACACCAGATTATGATGTCAACTTTGGTTGTTGACACCATATTTTTGAACTGAATTTTCAAATTTGATATCAACTTGGTGGTGGCGGCGGAGGCGCAACGGTGGTGGAAGTGGTGGCAACAATGAAGTTAAAGGCGGTGACGATGGTAGTGGTGAAACGATGGTGCAATACTGCTAGTGGTGGAGTTAGAAGTGGTTGTGGTGTTGGAGGTGGTGGTGGAGTGGTGGATTTGACGGGTTCAACCGAGCAATGCTCTAAAACAAGGTCTGGAAAGCATCAAGGAGAGAATTGATAGCATCCTAGCCTCTGCGGATTGGATCAGCTTATTCCCTAATGCAATATTTAAACATTTAGTAAGGGTAAGATCTGATCATACCCTGATTCTCTTAGAAACAACTCCGGTAAGAAGTTTCAAACATCTAGACCTTTCATAATAATCAGAACCCGTCTAGGTCGTGATAATTTTTGTAAACTTATTGAAGATAATTGGAATTATAATATAAATGATTCTAATGCTAATAACTTCACTAGTAAGCTGATAAATCTTCTTTTTCTTTATCTGTTTGGAGCAAAAAAAATATTTGGAAATATTTTCAAGAATATTAATGATCTTAATTTAAAAATTATGGAACTTCATAATACTCACCCATTACCTATGGTAGAAATAAAGCAACTCCGAAACCAACTTGAATGTTGGTATGATATGGGAAGTGACTGTTGGAATCATTTAGCTAAAGATAAATTTCTAAAAGACCATGATAGAAACACTGCTTATTTCTATCAAACTTCATCTGATAGAAGGAGGATCAACCATATTAATACTCTTAGGGATTCCACAAATCAGTATGAAGATGTCATTTCTAAGCTTATTACTCGTGTTATTACTGTAGATGATAATGTGCAGCTAACTATAATCCCTGACCATAATGAAATAAAGAAATCTCTTTTTCGAATGAGCCAGTGGGGTTTTCCGGGAACAGATGGTTATCCACCGAGTTTCTTTAAAGCCCACTGGAATATTTTTGCTAACGATATTGTTAATCTTGCTCAAGATTTTTTTAGAACTAAATTTATGCTTAAACATTTTTATTTTTTCTAAAGACAAACAACATATATTCCACAGCAAAAGAGATTACACCTGATAGAATTTATCATCTATAAATTCTGGAGGTTTATCAAACCATTCCAGAATTACAGAACTTTTCCTAGAATGTTTAGCTAAAACGTCCGTCGCTTTATTACATTTTCTATGAATATACTTACAAAAAGATTTTCTAAATTGTCGTAAATCATTTTTACAATCATTTACATATGAATTATTTTTCCAGTTGATGGAGTGAGGGCCACCATTTACTATTTGACTAACGAGAAATTGTCTGCACCGAACAACATATTTTCCAATTGTAACTGAGAAGCCCACTCTATTGCAACCAATAAATATTTGGCTTCTACTTCTATGATAGAATCTACAGAGGTGGTCCACCATTTGGCTGCTGCAAATTCTCCTTTGGATCTAAAGAGGACGATTCCACAACCTGCAACAATTGAATTTTACCCATAGACACATCAAAAAACATTATCATGCAGTAATTATGCAAAGATAAGAAAGGTTGTTGAAGCTCAAATTGCATTGTCTTTCTAGCAGTAGGGGAAAAACCAGACTGTAAAGATTTATAAAAACTATGTGTCTGATTGAGGTTAGTAAGATGAATTTTAATCGCTTTAACTACTGATGTTGGATGCTGAGATGAGTTTTCCATACTATCCTCGCATCTATATTTCCAAACCTACCGCACAATCAAAACATAAAATCCATACTGCTCAGTCTGATGCTGAGATAGTTTTGTCTTAAACCAAGTAAAAATCCAATGCTGAAGAGAAGAGAAGTTACACAAAACAACAAAAATTTGAGGACAAGTAACAAACCAAATAGCTCTTGTAAAAGCACAATGATAAAATGAATGATCAAAATTTTCCTCAGACATACCACAGAAAGTACACAAATCATCAGAGGTAATACCAATCCTAAATAACCAATTTTTTAAAGGAAAAATATTATGAAAACACTTCCAAATTAAAAGCTTAAACTTATGAAGGATGTCCATATGCCAAACCCTAAGCCATTGTTTCTTTTCTTGTGGTGTAGAAACACACTGATGTTTGAGAAGAGCCTAATACGTAGATTTAGTCGAGAAGTTATCTAAATTTGTGAGAGACCAACTTAGAGTGTCAATACCAATCCTAAATAACAATTTTTTAAATAAATTTTTTATGCAAACACTTCCAAATGAAAAGTTTAAAATTATGAAGGATGCCCATGTGCCAAACCTTAATCCATTGTTTCCGTTCTTGTGGTATGGAAACACACTAGCCTAATACGTATATTTAGTCGAGAAGTTACCTAAATTTGTGAGAGACCAACGTAGAGTGTCAGTACCTGAGATTGGGGGACGTATGAGATGAATTTTATCAATCTGTTCTTGATCAAATAACTTATTAAGAGCATCGTCCTCCCATTCAGCATTATATGGGTTAAAAAGTTGTGACACTTGGGTATAATCTTGAAGGCGAAACTTCGTTGGTAGAGGCAAAACTCGAGTTCCTTCGTCCACCCAATTATCTTTCCATATATTGTTATCTTCACCTGTTTCTACCTCCCATATATGTTATTTCCTAACTATGTCCAGACCTTTAACTAAACCTTGCCAAATCTAAGTTCCTTCCTTTTTTCTTACATGATGTATTGGTTGGTGATTAGGAAAATACTTGGATTTAAGAACTCCAATTGCCAATATATCTAGTTTAGTAACCATTCTCCATGCCATCTTAGTTAACAAAGCTATATTAAACTTAGATAAAATTTTAAAACCTAAATCTCCATGTCTTTTCCGCATACTTAGTCTGACCCAAGATCTTTGATTGAAACCTTTTTATTTTGTCTTATAGGCTTAACCAGTTATTTTTTTTTTATATCAGTTTGATCCCAAAAGGTCAGAACCCCTATAATCCTAATGAATATTGTCCCATTAGCTTGAGTAATACCATTTATAAACTTATATCTAAAATTATAGCGAACATACTTAAGCCTCTTTAGGAAAAATAATTTCTCAAAATCAATCGTCTTTCATTCCTGGTCGCCAGATTACTGATAAAATAATAATAGCACATGAGATCTTACATACTATGAAAACCTCTAAAAACAAAAATTATCATTTTTCTTTGAAAATTAATCTTTCGAAAGCGTTTGATATAATATAATGGAAATTTCTTTAAAAAATCTTGTCTGCATATGGTATCAATGATGACTGGTGTCAAATTATTATGCAATGTGTCTCTACTACCTCTTTATTTATTCTTCTTAGTGGAATTCCCGGTCAAGTTTTTGAAGTCGAAATAGGTCTAAGACAGGGAGACCCTTTGTCTCCCTATCTCTTCATTATTTGCATGTAATTTTTGTCTAAACTTATTTTTAAAGCTGAATTAAATAAGCAAATTTATGGGATTAGGTTTTCTAAATATGCTCCCCCTATGTCCCATCTTTTTTTGGCGGGCGATTACTTCTTGTTTTCAAATGTTGTAACCCTGAAGATGGAATTTTAATGGATATCCTTCAATTATTTGAGGATATCTCTGGTCAAGTCATAAACCTCCAAAAGTCTGGGATTTATTTATCTCCTAACTTCATAATAGGCTCTGTAAAATATTAAGTAGAATCTTTAAGGTTAAACAAATATCTAAAATGATAAATACTTAGGAACACCATTATTTTTTTGATAAAAATAAAACTAACAACTTTGAACCTTTGCTTAGCAAGTGTTATGCTGCTCTTCAGGGATGAAAGGCTAAATTTCTCTCTCAGACTGGCAGAACTGTCATTAATAAATCTGTACTGAGTGCTTACCATAGCTATCAGATGCAATGCATTGCCTTTTCCTAAGATTGTGCTAGACAATGTTGATAAAATGCAATGTGATCTCTGGTGGAGCAAGAAAGACGCTGCCAATGAAATCTATATTAAATCTTGGGTTAGTTATTGCACTAGCCTTGAGTCTGAGGGTTTAGGAATTAGAAATCCCACAAGCAAAACCTTTCTATGTTAACTAGATTAGTTTGGAGGCTCTTAAGTAACCCAAATCATCTTTGGGTCATAATTCTAAAATATAAATACTTCCCTAAAACTAATCCTCTGTTTCATTCTAGAAATAATGATTCTTGGATATGGAATATCATTAAGAAATGTTTTTTTATTATTAGTTTTAATTATAAATGACAGGTGAATTGCGGATCGCAAGTTAGTGTTTAGTATGATTTCTGGCTTCCAAACCAAGAATCTAGACTCACCCCTAATATTATTGATGATAATACCCCTATCATTGTTAATCAACTGATTGATGCTCAGGGGAATTGGAATGATAGCATTGTTAACAAGTATATCCTCTCCCATCTATGCATAATAAGGTTAAATCCTACTTTGAGAATTGATAATTCAGATAGAATTAAATGGAAATGTACTGTTTCTGGGGAGTTCACTACTAAATCATTATATTATTTCCTCTCAAACACAGATACAAATACCATTGAAAAACAATTTTGGAAATCTCTTTGGAATATTGATTGCATTAGTAGAATGAAGCTTTTGTGCTGGAAAATGGTTTCTAGAGTTTTGCCATTAGGAAAAAGTTCTCCTCAATTTAATAAACATGTCTATCGTTGTTGTTGTCTATGCTCTGAAAGCCAATTAGAAAATGAATGTTACTTATTTCTGAATTGCAGATTTTCTAAATGCATCTGGTTTTCCTTATCCTTTATGAATATTACTGACATTCCTCAAAATAATGATATTAAAGAGTGGTTTCATAATTGCATGGATGATAACATATTTAAAAAAGACATTACAAAATTGTTTTTATACTTTGGTCCATGTGGAACTATCGAAATGACGTTGTTATTAATCATGTCAGTCCTGATACTTTCATTTTAACTAATATAATTCATAAGGATTCTATAAGCATTCCCAGAGATAAGCCAATTCAAATGGCCAAGAACCATAATGTTTACTTAGAGTTAGAAAATTTGATTTGATGCTTCTTACAGAGAGCATAATAACTCAGTGGGATATGACATCTCTATCAATAATGTCTCAGGATGCTATAGTGAATTCAGAGTAGGTTCCAGTTGGGCAACGAGCCCTCTAGATGCTGAAGCTAAGGCGTTTCTACAAGATTTCATGTGGGTTAAGGAGTTGAAGATTAGCTCATGTCTATTCTTGAATGACCGCAAGAATGTGGTCTCTGCCATAAATAGAGATAATTTTTTTTATCCTCATTGGAGAGAGCAAAACAACATCAAAAATGCCAAAAACTTTTTATTTCTGTTAATAGTGTTTGTTTTCAATTTAAAAATGGGACTTTACTGCTTTCTTCAGACAAATTAGCAAAAGAAGCTAGAACTTTAAGTATCCAAAATTTCTCTACTGAATCTTTGGTTAGTGAAGTGAAGATGTTGCTTTTTAACAAAGTTAGAAGGAATTCATTTCATATCTTAAGACATGCAACCTCTCAGTGAAGAGAAGATGTTGTTTTTTAACAAAGTAAGAAGGAATTCATTTCATATCTTAAGACATGCAACCTCTGCTCCTAATTAATAAAATCGACAATTATAAAAAATAATAAATTAAATTTGGAATCGTCACAGACTCACAGGGCTGACTTGAATATATACTTCAGACCCTAAAAAACATACATTAAAACATGAGTTGCTCCACTAATTTAGTTCATTAGATTTTCTCGGCAGTTCACTTGGAGAATCAACTGTGAGAAGGACGTTACCTCACTATTAACCCGCAAGTGACGTGTTAAGCAACTTACACTCAAAAACACGCACTTAAAACAAAAGGTGGCTTCCAACAACGCATTTAGTTAACAAAAATAAATAAATAACCGAAGCCATAATTAGTAAAAAAATGGAAACCGAGAAGTTTCACATATGACTCAGAAGGAGCCTTGTTCAACGGTGAACTTTTTTTTTTCTTTTCTTTCTTTTTCTTGATCGAACCACAAACTATTACTTTGTTTGTTTTACAAGTGGTTTCAAAAAAATCCGAATATGTTTGATATTAGGGTTCAAGGTCTTTAAAAGACGTGTCATTTAAGGTGACATGACTACATCTCGTGATCCTGATTTTAGTGACAAGTGATCGAATTTTTATTTATTTTTTCAAAATTGATTTTCTTAGTTTTAATTTTAAAATTAACTAGAATACATACATAAATTTAATTCCACGTATAATAGCTATTGGGATAAACAACATACGTTTGGAGCCGAGGTGATTTAGCTAAAAACAATCACTTAAGTGATTTTTTTAACGTGTATGAGCAATGCCAACACATTAATGATCTAATAAGACACCATATGTTTAATCGTAGTATTGGAAATGTTTTCTGAAAAGCTCTAACAAAAGAATATTGTGTTGAGAAGATTTTCTAAATCTTAAGATTTGATATCAAATGGAATTTTATTTGACGGTCCAAGTTGAAACTTGAGTATTATTTTATGGCTGCTAATAAGGGTTACGAATTTGGTTAGGGGTGTACCATCCAAAGAGGGAAAATATTTTGTTTCATATGGAATTCGGTAGACCCCCAAATTATATTATATTAATAATCTTTCTTCACTTTTCCATACCGCGGCATAGTCAGTTTTGTTTTAAAACAAGTTTTTATAAAAGGAGGGAGGATTCGTGAATACTCTTATATGCACATTATCATGTATGATTTGCACAATTTTTTCCACAAAATTCGGACGATAATAAATTTAAATCTAATATTTTGATGATACGTTCCTCTTATAAGACTCTAATTCCTACCAAAAATGAGCATAATCCAAGATACCAAACCTCGAGATCATTCCTGTTTTTGAGAGAGGATCCGTGGATACTCTTATATGCGCACTATCATACATGATTTTTGCCATTTTTTCCACAAAATTTAAACGACAATGAATTTAAATCACAAAATTGGTCAATTAACCCAATAACGACAATTCCTGGGTGAAAAAAACATGTAAAATTTGATACTGTTTAAATGGACGAGAATGTAAAAATAGCCAGGATGTAAACAGTTTCATCCTACCCATTTTCAAATACTTTTTCTTATTTTTAATTTACATCAGGATGCATCCAGTTTCACCCTCGCTATTTTTTAAGTTTAAGCCAGGATGAATCCAGATTCATTCTTGCTATTTTTTTTTGTGTCCATTTCACCCATACTAATTTTTACTCGTCCATTAGAACAATGTTTTAAAAATATTTGGGCAATTGACCGAATTTCTCAATTTAAATCCAATATTTCGATGATACGCTCCTCTAAGACTCTACATCATGATTCAAAATACCAAATCTCACGATCCTCCGTCTTATAAAAATAACTCAGAGATATTTTTATCCATGTAATACTTTGTTTTAGCGAGGCAAAATGCTATCTAATATTATATTTTTATTCATGTAATACTTTGTTTTAGCGAGGCAAAATGCTATCTAATATGTCGAAGGGATAACAAGAGTCGAGTCGGTCGCCAAGAGTTTGGAAATCCTTTAACAACTTTTCAACATGAAACATAAATCTTGACCTCTAAAATGTAGATCTAATTATTTATGTGAAGTTTTAGTCATATATTTTGCATTCATCATCCATTGAGCATTGTTCATTTGTTTTGTCCCAATCATACCTATTTTGTATGTCTATGAGTAGCGTAATTATTTGAAGCCTTCTATATAAGGCTAATTTACTATTTTGAGGTACCTCTTCTTTTAATTGTTTAGGGATGATATAAATTTGTTTACCCAAATTTCAGTGTTCCATCTGGATTAAGTGATCAACATTAAGATGTTGGAGTAAAATGAAATTGTCATTTGCCCATAAGAGTGTACCTCTGGTGGTCTCATTCGCTCTTCTTTCATAGATTTGCTTATTTGACAATCAAAATAAAAAATACGGATTTGAGAATGTTCTAATCATAGTGGTTGGGATTGTATTTTAAACTTATGTTATGCTTTCACGAATATAAATAAGTACATTTATTTTTATGTGGAACTCTACATTTTTGTCTGCTTTTATAGATTGAACTCCCTGAAAAGAATAAGCTAGGCAGACAACAACTACTATCCCATAAACAAGAAAAAATGACCACGATTTATAAACGGATACCAATATTACGGGGCTAATACTATTCCGTATAGGGCAAAAAGATCTTATACGATCCTAACCGTTGGATTGATTAAATGGTATCCCCTAATAGTACTGGTATCAGCCCATATGAATTTTGGGAAAGACAAAAATAAAATTCCTGTACAAACTATAACAAAGTTCTTCAAACGTTACACCATTAGGATTGTACCGAAATAGACAGAAAAAAGGAAGAAAAAAAAAGTATTTACTTCACTGCTCTCTTGTACTTGTTTTAATCAACACTTCCAAACCCCACAAAATTCTTAGTAGAGGCCAAAGACCGAAGTATTTTGTTTCACGGAAAGTTGTAACTAGATTGAAGGAGTTGGAGAAGGCCACCAAAGTCTATTAGAGTATTAAAAGATCGGTTTACCACCTCGAGCATATTGCATTCCCTTGATTATCCTTTGGCTCATGGGTAGGGACTCGGGTTGTTTTTCTATAGATTTTTTTCTTTTTCTTTTTTGATCGGTAAATAATTTGGTGTTGGCGAGTTTCGAATTCAGGTCACTAGTATCGAGAATCGAAGCCTTTTTTTCCAGTAACAAGTACCAGGTAGGCTGGAGATAGAATCTCCGAAAGTATAGCATAGTTTTTACGCCGGCCAGCCACGCCTTGAGATAGAATCTCAGGTCACTAGTATCATCACCCAATAATTTTACCACTGTACTACAGTGACACTCTTTAGGGATTATTATTGTTTCGTAATTAGTATACGAGTATTAATTTACACAAGAAGCTGTTGAGATGCACAACACGTATGATTCGTCAACAATTATATATGATCACAATAAAAAGCAAGACCATGTACCAGTATATTCAAACCAAATCAAAATGACCCGGAGGGAGCCTCGTTGAACGATGAAATTTTTTTTCTTCTTAGCCACAAACTATTATTGTGTTTTACAAGCGGTTTCAGAAAAATTAGAAAATGTTTAATGTTAGGGTTCAAGGTCTTAAAAAGACGTACCATTTAAGGTGACATGACTACCATTTTGTGATCCTGATTTATTTTTATTTTTCAAAATTGATTTTTTTAGTTTTAGTTTCAAAATTAACTAGGATACATACACAAATCTAATTCCACGTACAATAGCTGTTGGGATAAACAAAATGCGTTTGGGGCCGAGGTGATTTAGCTAAAAATAATTATTTAAGTGATTTTTTTAACGTGTGTGAGCAATGCCAACAAATTGATGTTTTGATTTTTTTTTGTAAGAAAACAGAGCAGCTGTTCAAACCGAGCGGCTAACTCAAGGTTACAGTTCGGCATTCTGCTGGCCTATGCATAACACCAAGACGAATAGCCTCATTGTGATACATAATAGTTTGGTTTAGAGTAATATCTGATACATCAAAAGACTGAAGAGTAGTGAGTAATTGTTGGAGGTTTGGCCCCTTCCAGTTGAAGTTTTCAAGATGAACATGCTGAATAGAAAGTTTTGCTAATGTAATTGCCGATAAGTTTGTTGATGTTCAATTTTGGTTAAGTGGCCTAAGACAAAATCAATTGCATCAAAATTTTCTCCCTGCATCTGGTGGAATCTTAGGTGAAATCTTCCTTGAACCTCCTTTTGATAGGCCTTCTGTATTGCTTGAAGAGTAGCGTCGTCTTGAGCTTCAAAGTTGATGTTGGCTTTGTGAATCTCCTTACCCCATTCCGTAGCTAGATCAGCTCCTCTTGAAGCTCTATTGATTCTAGGGGTACTGTCTTTGTAGTTCCTCGCTCTCATGCATTTCCTTGAAGAAGACAAGGCAATTAAAGCAAAGTTAGTGTAAAGAAAGATATCACCATTAACATCATGCAAGAAGACTTCCATGGTATTGATGCTAATAGTGACCCAAAATTTATCTTTATAGGTTTTTATAATCATGTCATTCATGTCATCATGTTACCTTTGATAATAAAAATTATTGAGAATGTGACCAGGATTGTGCATCACTCTGTTAAATGAACAGAAATGCTGAGTTATCTTGCTAACAGTAGTACTAGCATTAGGAGTGATATTTCTGAAAACAAAGTCACATCTAACTTTCCTGATAAACCAACAAATAATGGCTAGATTGACATTCCATCTTGCTAGGAGAGTATTTGGCATGAATCATTTGTTAATCCAATCATGAAGGAGGAGGCATTCACAAACATATGGTGATGTATACCAAAGAGTTGTATCCAGAATGTTGTGGCAGGATGACAAGACATTAGCGAAAAAGCGGGGGTCTAACAACCACACCCAATATTTCGTTAGGCAATCTGTATGGACTAACTCCAATATAATTGCAAGAGAATCAACTAGACAGTCAGACTCAATAAAGGAAAATATATCCAAGATTTATATCTCTGTTTCTCAATGTAATCAGCAAATCAAACAGATAGAAATCCGCGAGCCTGATTATTATGAGAAACAACTTTGAAAAAGCGGGGGTCTAACAACCTCACCCAATATTTCTCTTAGCAATCTGTATGGACTAACTCCAATATACTTTTAAGAGAATCAACTAGACAGTCAGACTCAATCTTAATAAAAAGTATATCAAAGAGTTATATCTCAATTTCTCGATTCAATCCCAACTCAAACAAATAGAAATCTGCAAGTCTGATTAAATACAAGAGAAATAAACTTGAACGGTACCAAAGACCAATGTTCAAGGATCAATCAATTTCAATCAACAACCAAAGGTTGGATTTACCAATTGATCGATGCAAACGCACAACCTGTGATATTTCAATTATATAACAAAATATAATGCGGAAAAGAAATAACACAGACACCAGAAGTTTTGTTAACGAGGAAACTGCAAATGCAGAAAAACCCCGGGACCTAGTCCAGATTGAACACCACACTGTATTAAGCCGCTACAGACACTAGCCTACTACAAACTAACTTCGGTCTGGACTGTAGTTGAACACCAATCAATCTCACACTGATTCAAGGTACATTTGCGCTCCTTACGTCTCTAATCCCAGCAGGATACTACACACTTGATTCCCTTAGCTGATCTCACCCACAACTAAGAGTTGCTACGACCCAAAGTCGAAGACTTTAATAAACAAATCTGTATCACACAGAAAAGTCTACAATAATAGATAAATCTGTCTCCCACATAAATACCTAAGTGTTTTGTTCCGTCTTTTGATAAATCAAGGTGAACAGGAACCAATCGATAACCCGGACTTATATTCCCGAAGAACAGCCTAGAATCATCAATCACCTCATAATAATCTTAATCGACTAGCGAAACAAGATATTGCGGAATCACAAACGATAAAAAAAAGATGTTTGTGACTACTTTTCTATCTTGCCTATCGGAAAAATTAATCTCAAGCCAATCTTACGATTACACTAAATCACGATAGAAACAGCAAGATCAGATCACGTAACTACAGAGAAAATAGTTGGGTCTGGATTCACAATCCCAATGAAGTCTTTAAGTCGTTAACTTACAGGGTCTCGGAAGAAACCTAAGGTTAAAGGAGAATCGACTCTAGCTTATACAACTGGTATCACGCAGGAGGTGTGGGGATTAGGTTTCCCAGTTGCTAGAGTTCTCCTTTATATAGTCTCCAAATCAGGGTTTACAATCTAAGTTACCTTGGTAACAAAGCATTCAATATTCACCGTTAGATGAAAACCTGATTAGATTCAAGCTAATATCTTTCAATCGTTAGATCGAACTTAGCTTGTTATAAAAAATGAAATATACATCATTTAGGTTTGAGTAACCGTACCTAAACGTGTACACCTAGTTGGTTCAACAGTAGTTAACCAATGGTTAGCCATATGGGCACTTTCATATCAACCTTATTCATCTTCACCATAACTAGTCCAAATGACTCAAATGAACTAGTTCGAGAGTTGTTCAATTGCTTAGATCTCATAGAAGTATACAAGACACAATCGAAGCAAAATCGGTTTTGATTCACTCGAATCGATTCATGAAAATTATAGCCACGGTTTGCAAATTGCATTCCTTAATATATAAATGTTTTAGTTCATGAACAATCCAGTTTTAGAAAGTAACACACTTAAGTATGCGTACGGGTATGCGTACTTAAGTAACCAGATTTGAGTTTGTTTTGGTTTCCAAACTCAGTAGAAATTCACGGACATGAACTTTCCGCCATTATGCATACGGGTACGCATAATTAGGTAATCGGATTGAGTTGGTTTTGATTTCCAAACTCAGCAGAAATTAACGATCGTGAACTTCCGCCAGTATGCGTACGGGTACGCATACTTACCCAGTCTCCATCAACCATTTAGTACATACACAAGTATGCATACATTTGGTTCCCGGTTTTGGATTTATACACTAATGCGCGAACACATTATATGCTTATATCCAAAGATGGTTACATGTTCTAAACTCTTTATTTCAATCATTGAAACATTCTTAGAGGATGTTAAATAGAGGTTATTCACACACTATTTTTCATCAAAGCAATTTTTAAGATATTGAAATAATCAACATGACTTTCGTCACTTGTACAGATGAACTTAGCCAAAGCGAAAGCTTACCAACACATATTTCGAGAAATAGATAAGCGAGATAAACTCGGCTCGAAATAGCAAATGTGTATAATCGAAGTCTATATAGCAATACGACTCTTTCTCAAGATAGGAGATAGAGTAGATAGACTTTTGAGTGATAGATAAGTTCAAGTTTCCACATACCTTTTATTCGATGAAGATCCACCAGTTCCTTGAGTAGTTCTTCGTCTTTGCATGATGAACGCCGTGGAGTCTAGAGCTCAACTACACTTTCTATCCTAGTCCGAGACTTAGCTATTCGGAAGAGAAACCTAATTATTCTACAACAAGAACAACTAGGATAAATCTAGAGATATGTTGTTTAAAACTTCTTAAGGATTTTTACGAGATACCTTAATCGAAGTTTTCTTTCTAGTTCCAATTTCGACTAACAAGTGTTGGTATACGATCGTGAACTGAAATCTATCAAATCCTAGGTTTATGATCAACAACTCTTGAATGGTCTTATATCAGAATAGAAGACCTTAGAATAGACAAGTGGTGAAAAACCTAGATTACAAGTTGTGTAACTATCACGAAGATTATTACTAACTCGGATTTGTGATCCCCAAAACAAAGACTTTTATCTTACTCTTGTTCACGAAGAACAGAAGACATGGAAAACAACTTTATGAAGCTTACACCAATTTTCCAAAGGGGATAAAAAAGTGTAACACTCATGAACCCTTTATTTATAGTGAACAAGGTAGCTTGAAAGCTAAGCAAATCTATTTTCGTTTTTCAAGACTCTCCTAATTTTGGGAGTCTTTCCTAAGTTACAACTCTTGCCAAAATAATTAAATAAATAATTAATTAATTTAGCAAATATTGTATTTATGTGAATAAATCACAATTTATCTTAGGAGGGAATTAAAAGATATCACAAACACTTTAATATGGTAATCAAGTATGTTTGGAGTAATAGCTATCTTGCCTAGACAAGGAAACATCAAAAACTTGACTAAAAAAGGCTTCTAGTCACGTAATTGGGCTCAAGTCCGTGAACCGTTACAAACAGTTCATGGATTGTTTCCTACTAACGAACTGCAACAACACTTATAATTGTTACTTTAATAAATCACTCATAACTTCATCGTTATAACTCAGAATTGAGTGGTTCTTGGCTCGTTGAATTTGTAAGCTCATTCAGTATAACATGAGAACCTTTCCAGGGATAAAGGTTATTCTCACAAAAGTCGTGGATCAAATAACCTCGAGTATATATACATAAATGTACATTTACCGTCATAAGAATTGTTCCATAGAGTGAGCATTTGTTTTGATAGATTAGAAAGGTAGAATTGAACAAGAATCCAAATGAAATCAATTACCACATACCTTTGTTGATGAAGTCCTCGTTGATGTCTTCTTGTAGTCTTCATTCTTCATCCTTCAAGGATACCTCTTCTTAGACCTAATCTAGTCCGAAACTAACTTTAGTATACTAAATCAAGAATGTGTTTTGGAAACTAAATTTGACAAATAGATTGACATACCAACGCTAGTGGGTTCAACCGAGCAATGCTCTAACAATCTCCCCATTTGTCAATTTTAGTGACAAAACCATTTTACATATGGATTAAAACAAATAAAAGCATTACAGCTCCAAAACCCATTATACTTTATTTCCTTGGTTATTCAACTATGCGTGTGTTCATCCAGTACTTATTGAAGATCCAAAGCATAGTATTATTACACAGCATCAAAGTTCAATTGTATCACAACTTTGACAATAATACTATGGTGATATGTATCAACCCCCTTAGTCAATACTTCATCTCACAATGAAAACCACTCCCACTTACACGATGATTCGAAAACCATATGTATGTAGTGTGAACTACAAAATAATTCTTCCCTTTTTGTCAATATAAATTGGCAAAGGTACGAAAACTAGCGAGATCATAATGAAATTCTCAAAGAGATTATTCATGACTAAAAGAGGACATATCAACTTGGTTTCGATGATTTCATATAGTCGAAACTTAGTGTATTCATCAAGGAGTTTATAAAGATAGAAGATAACTCCTACAATATTCCACAGCCGCACTCCCCACAAAGATTTGGAAATTAAGCACAAGTTCAAATAAGAACTCTCCCCCATAAAATGTCATTCCCAAAAGAACAACACGAGTGACCTTACTTCAGGGAGAAGGATTTATATATTGTATTCTAGAAATCCCACAAGGACATATGAGCTAAGAACCAATCATTGAAAGTCTCTCATGAGATCATGTTACTAAAAAAATAGAAACATCTCATGGTAACAATACACGATATGTAATCATGAAGATCAAGTATTGTGATCATCTTTCTAAGATACAAACTTGTATATATACAAGAAATGATATGCTTAGAAGGAAGAACAACCTTTTCCACAAGGATTTACACCAAGATTGGTTACCATAAGTGAAGAAAAAGTTTCTCTGAAATTAAAACCAACATCCATGGAATTTGATTATTTCTTCTAACCATTATACTTTAAGAATTTCAACACAAATGAAGTTAGGTAATTAAGAATCATATACGTGGTATATAGCCATATTCATCTAACACTTCTAGATCAAATGATAATCAAATGAATCTAATTGTGTTACTCATATAGTTGTTCAATTGTTTATATTCTCATAGAAGTATACAAGACACAATTGAAGCAAATTCAGATTGATTCAAAAGAATCAGTTCGTAAACATTTTAGCCACGGTTTCCAAAGATTGCATTCCTTAATATATAAATGTATTTGTTCATGAGTATGAAAACATACTTAACCGATTTTAGAACATGAACCACTTAAGTTTGCAAACAGGTACGCTGTTCCGGACATTGATCACAAGCCGACAGTTTGCAAACGGGTACGTAAACTTTAGCTCCGGACCGAACTTAGTTGAAACCGTTTGCGAACGAGTACGCAAACTTGGTTCCCAGACTTCAACAGTTAAATCAGTTTGCGAACGGGTATGCAAACTTCCGGTCCTGAATTCCGTCAAAACAGTTCGTACACTTAGTACACAAACCGTAATGTATCCAGACCTGAGTTTTAGCTCTTAACTCCCATTTCAATCATTGAAACATTCTTAGAAGATGATAATAGCTGTCTCACACAAACTATTAACTTATATGTGGAATAGTTTATCGTTATGATCAACTATCTTCAAGTGTCAATCAATTTCAATCAACAACCAAAGGTTGGATTTACTAATTGATTGATTAACACATGACCTGTGATATTTCAATTATAAAGATAAACAATATAATGCGGAAAAGAAATAACACAGACACCATAAATTTTGTTAATGAGGAAACCACAAATGCATAAAAATCCCGGGACCTAGTCCAGAATAAACACACACTGATTATAAGCTATTACATCAATTTCCTACTACCTATTCAGACTAGATGAAATACATGGTTCAGCTGTATTCAAGCACGTGTAGAACTCCTAGCAGAACACTGATTCTCTTTAGGAATTCTTCTCGTAAAATTTCTAGCAGAACACAAATTCTCTTTAGAAGTTATTCTCGAAAATCTTCTAGCAGAACAAGGTTCTCTTCAGAAGCACTCTCAAAATCTTCTAGCAGAATGTTAGTTCTCTTTAGAAGATGCAACAACACGTTGATACTTTTAGATCTTTTGTTTTCACAAAATACCGATTTGATTTACCTTTAGATGTGAATCAAGGTTTTGGAAATCTTGTGTTTGTTTTGAGAAAACAATTACTAGGTAAAAGTAACATCAAAACAAACTTTTAGATTAGGGTTTATTATACTCTTCAAAAAAAGGAAGAGAAACCTAATTATTCTACAACAAGAACAACTAGAATAAATCTAGAGATATCTTGTTTAAAACTTGTTAAGGATTTTTAGGAGATACCTTAATCGAAGTTTTGTTTCTATTTCCGATTTCGACTAATAAGTGTTGGTATACGATTGAGAACTGAAATCTATCAAAACCTAGGGTTTATGATCAATAACTCTTGAATGATCTTATATCAGAAGAGAAGACCTTAGAATAGTCAAGAGGTGAAAAACCTAGATTACAAGTTATGTAACTATCACGAAGATTATTACTAACTCGGATTTGTGATCCCCAAAACAAAGACTTTTATCTCACTCTTGTTCACGAAGAACATAAGACATGGAAAACAACATTATGAAGCTTACACCAATTTTCCAAAGAGGATAAAAAAGTGTAGCACTCACGAACCCTTTTATTTATACTGAACAAGGTAGTTTGAAAGATAAGCAAAGATATTTTCTTTTTTCAAGATTATTCTAATTTCGGGAGTCTTTCCTAAGTTACAACTCTTGCCAAAATAATTAAATAAATAAATAATTTAGCAAATATTGTATTTATGTGAATAAATCACAATTTATCTTAGGAATGAATTAAAGATATCACAAACACTTTAATATGGTAATCAAATATGTTTGGAGTAATAGCTATCTTGCCTAGATAAGGAAACATCAAAAACTTGACTAAAAAAGGCTTCTAGTCACGTAATTGGGCTCAAGTCCGTGAACCGTTACAAACAGTTCATGGATTGTTTCCTACTAACGAACTGCAACAATTACAACAACACTTATAATTGTTACTTTAATAAATCACTCATAACTTCATCATTATAACTCAGAATTGAATTCGTAAGCTCATTCACTATAACATGAGAACCATTCCTGGGATAAAGGTTATTGTCACAAAAGTCGTGGCTCAAATAACATCGAGTATATACACATAAATGTACATTTACCGTCATAGGAATTGTTCCATAGAGTGAGCATTTGTTTCGATAGATTAGAAAGGTAGAATTGAACAAGAATCCAGATAAAATCAATTACCACATACCTTTGTTGATGAAGTCCTCGTTGATGTCTTCTTGTAGTATTCAATTTTCATCCTTCAAGGATAGCTTTTCTTAGACCTAATCTAGTCCGAAACTAACTTTAGTATACTAAATCAAGAATGCACTTTGGCAACTAAATTTGACAAATAGATTGACATACCAACGCTAGTGGGTTCAACCGATCAATGCTCTAACAATTAGTGCATGAGTAATATCCTCCTGAGCACAGATGCAGATTTTGCAGATAGGTACTATATAATGAAGAATGCTGGTAGTCTTAGCATTAGTTGGGAGTATGCCATGAGCACAATTCCAAATGAAGAGATGGATAGCTGGGGAGGTATCTAGTTTCCATATCTCCCCCCAAGGGGTAATGGGGGACTCATTAGCATACTTATAAGAGATCTGTTTGTCATATAAAGATTTGATAGTAAATCTCCTTTGTCGGACAAGTTCCAGATGATTCTATCCTCATCATCACTGTTGTGGTTAGTGATCTGAATGGCCATTTGGAAATCCTGAGAGAACCAAGTGGCTAGAAGACTTGTGACGGATCAGAAAATTACGCCTTTGGCGCGTTGCCCCGCAGGCCGTAACTCCCCCGGTGCGCCATGATGATATTACGATCCGAGTCTTAAAGATAGGAAAATGCACGTTCATTTTCCCTTGCAAGCATGCTCGTGGAGCATGATGCAGCTATTTTAGCTTCCACACCGTTCCAACTTACCCTTGTTCTGCGAAGGGTTCAAGCCATAGAGGCTATGGCCGATGTATCTTGCATGCATCACTGGCTTCCTAGTGTTGTCCAGGCATAAGGCATGCTTGGACTTGCACATAGGCCATTAACGGCCTAATTCCATCTCCCTTAGGCTCATGCAGGCTCCGCTACTTTCATACCGATATGAATTACTTTCATGGCCATGTCCAATGCACTATTGTTACATGCCTACATCGAACGCCTTGATAGGAAGTATGAGCATCCAAGGAATGGAATGCAACTAGCCTCATCAAGTATGGCCACAATCATCTCTTGCGTCGAACTACCGAGCCAGATGATATGAGAGACCAAAGTGCCGCAATCATCTCTAAATTAGATGATATGAGCGACAACGTGATGGACCGGCAATGCTGCAACTCATTGCGCCTGCCTACGTACCCTTCCCTACTCAAAAGGGATCAAGCACAAATTGTAGTTCATCGTCGAAGGGACAAGCAACTTAATCCAACTCATTTGCAAGGCCGTGGCCAAGCAGTAATGGTAACGGACTAGTTTGTATTAGGACGTTCCGTCAAAATGCATCCAAGTGACGAATACTTAGTCTGTGGCATGGCATAGTGATGCCCATGCTTAATACACTCCATTGGCTAGGCTACACAGCTATAAATGAGGCTTAGGCATCATTTATACTCTTCCGGCTAAGCTATGAAGCTTACTTGGTGCATAGTCCGCATATGCACCTTCAACCAACTACCCCTCCCTATATATGTTAATTTGACATTTTTACAACTTAGATTGGGGGACCAAAAATCATTCATCATGTGACGGACCGGAAAATTACGCCTGGAGCGCTTGGGCGCGCAGGCCATAACTTCTACGATGCGCCATGATGATGCTACGATCCGGGCCTTTAAGCTAGGCAAATGCACATCTTTTTCCCATTGCAAGCATGCTCGTGGATCATGATGTAGCTAACTTAGCTTCCACACCGTTCAAACTTACCCCTGTTCTGCAAAGGGTTTATTAAGGAAGCAAAAACGGCCTTTTGAGGCCCTAAACGAAGGAATTTGGCTAAAATTCCAAGACCGTGAAATTCACGTCTTGATCGTTGGGTCGTTTCCAATCAATTTAGACCTGTCTTGAGCTAAATTACGACAATCGAGTTTTTAGCCTCCAGATAGGCTATAACTTGCTCATCTGCCTCAACTTGTCTCACCAAGTTTGGCCACAATCATCTCCTTTGTCGAGCTACCGATCTTAGATTATATGAGAGGCCAATGTGCCGCAATCATCTCCCAAATAGATGATATGAGTGACAAAGTGCTGGACCGGCAATGCTGCAACTCAAGGCCGTGGCCAAGCAATAATGGTAATGGCCTAGTCCGTATAGGCCGTTCCGTCAAAATGCATCAAAGGGATGCATATTTAGCTCACGGCATGGAATAGTGATTCCCATGCTAAATACGCTCCATTGGGAAGGTTATGCAATTATAAATGAGACTTAGGCATCATTTATACTCTCCCGGCTAAGTTATGAAGCTTACTTGGTGCATAGTCTGCATATGCACCTTCAACCAACTACCCCTCCCTATATATATGTTAATTTGACATTTTTACAACTTAAATTGGGGGAAAAAATCATTCATCAACTCCCACTTTTACTATTCATGGCCGTTGCCATATATGTATGAATAACCGGCCAAGATGGCTGTTCACTGCCAATGCCAACTCCGATGTTCAGCCATGTTGGCCATCCACTGCCAACCCGATGTTCAGCCATGTTGGCTATCTGCTGCCAACCCGATGTTCAGCCATGTTGGCCATCCTCTCCAAACCCGATGTTCATCTATGTAGGCTGTCCGCTGCCAACCCGATGTTTCGCCATGTTGGTCGTCCGCTTCCAACCTGATGTTCAGCCATGTTGGCCGTTCGCCGCCAACCCGATGTTCAGCCATGTTGGCCGTTCGCTGCCAACCCGATGTTCAGCCATGTTGGCTGAACATTGTAAACGTGTTGGCCAAGGGCCAATGTTCCTTTTCCTACGCAACGGAAGCTTTGGATGAAGCTTCATCTCGGGCAATGGAGCACCTTTTAGCATGCGCCATGCTAAAAACACGGGGTGTTATGATATTCACCCCTTTAAAGAATTTCGTCCCCGAAATTCAAAACAAAATATTATGGACACTCTATTCGGTTTGGATTCCCAAGCAAAAGTCCCATACCAGATGCTAAAATTCACACAAGGTTTCTTCAGTCTGTCATGGAGCATCGATTAGGACTTTCTGAGCATACGTCCCATACCGCACACTCATGAATCCAAAAAGAGTCCACAAAAATAACGAAAATCTTAATTGGCCAGTTGCCAATGGAATATCTCCACAAGGTATCCTTAGGGGCGTCCCATACAACCACTCAGGAATCCTTAAAGTTTACAAGGTTTAAGATGTCATCGAAATGACAAGATCCTAGCGCAGTACTGTGTGGAATAGAATCCAGTTGCCCATTGTCCCTAACGGTCATCCAGGTTGCCACTCGTAAGTGGGATGCTAGCCGGGCCTTACAACGCACACCATTGGCAAGTTACCAACGTGTGGGGATGATCAGTCCCATTGTCTACCCACCATCCCAGACGGTCTTCTGGATATCCACTCGTAAGTGGGGTGCCACTTAGGCAAGGCAAACTCACAGTACTTAAACAAGCTCAACTCGATTCGCATAGTAACTGGCACAGCAGTTACAAACTCCTTTCCGCGCAAAAGTTGGCTTACTCTCCAACATTATTTCCTTTTTGAAGGAAAATTACTCGTTGACGAGTCCACTCTGCACAGTCCTTAGAGTTATCTCGGAACTTGCTTTGATACCAATTATGATGGACCGTAAAATTACGCCTGGAGCGCCTGGGCGCGCAAGCCATAACTTCCATGATGCGCCATGATTATGCTACAATTCGGGACTTTAAGCTAGGCAAATGCACGTCCATTTGCCCTTGCAAGCATGCTCGTGGAGCATGATGCAGCTAACTTAGCTTCCACACCGTTCAAACTTACCCCTGTTCTGCAAAGGGTTTATTAAGAAAGCAAAAACGGCCTTTTGAGGCCCTAAACGATGGAATTTGGATAAAATTCCAAGACCGTGATGAATAACATCACGTCTTTATCGTTGGGCCATTTCGAATCAATTTAGACCCGTCTTTAGCTAAATTACGATAATCGGGTTTTTAGCCTCCAGATAGGCTATAACTTGCTCATCTGCGTCAACTTGTCTCACCAAGTTTGGCCACAATCATCTCCTGTGTCGAGCTACCGATCTTAGATGATATGAGAGGCCAATGTGCCGCAATCATCTCTCAAATAGATGGTATGAGCGACAAAGTGCTTGACCGGCAATGCTGTAACTCATTGCGGCTGCCTACGTACCCTTCCCTACTCCAAAGGTTTCAAGCACAGACAGTAGTTCATACCTGAAGGGACAGAAAACTTAAACAAACTCGTTTGCGAGGCCGTGGCCAAGAAATAATGGTAATGGCCTAGTCCGTATAGGCCGTTCCGTCAAAATGCATCAAAGGAATGCATATTTATCCCACGGCATAGAATAGTGATTCCCATGCTCAATACGCTCGATTGGGAAGGTTATGCAATTATAAATGTGACTTAGGCATCATTTATACTCTCTCGGCTAAGCTATGAAGCTTACTTGGTGCATAGTCCGCATATGCACCTTCAACCAACTACCCCTCCCTATATATGTTAATTTGACATTTTCACAACTTAAATTTTGGGACCAAAAATCATTCATCAACTCCCACTTTTACTATTCATGGTCGTTGCTATATATTTCTGAATAACTGGCCAAGATTGCTGTTCACTGCCAATGCCAACTCCGATGTTCAGCCATGTTGGCCGTCCACTGCCAACCTGATTTTCAGCCATGTTGGTTGTCTGCTGCCAACCCGATGTTCAGCCATGTTGGCAGTCCGCTGCCAACCCGATGTTCAGCCATGTTGGTTGTCTGCTGCCAACCCGATGTTCAACCATGTAGGCAGTCCGCTGCCAACCCGATGTTTAGCCATGTTGGCTGTCCGCTGCCAAACCGATTTTCATCCATGTTGGCCGTCCGCTGCTAACCCGATTTTCAGCCATGTTGGACGTTCGCTACCAAACCGATGTTCAGCCATGTTGGTCGTTCGTTGCCAACTCGATGTTCAGCCATGTTGGCTGAACATTGTCAACACGTTGGCAAAGGGCCAATGTTCATTTTCCTATGCAACAGAAGCTTTGGATGAAGCTTCATCTCGGGCCATGGCGCACCTTTTAGCATGCGCCATGCTAAAAACATAGGGTGTTACAATATTCACCCCTTTAAAGAATTTTGACCCCGAAATTCAAAACAAAACTATTGTGGACAATCTCTTCGGTTTCGATTCCCGAGCAAAAGTCCCATACCAGACGCTCAGAAATCACACAAGGTTTCTCCAGTCTTTCATGGAGCATTGATTAGGACTTTCTGAGCATACGTCCCATACCGCACACTCAGGAATCCAAAAAGAGTCCACAACGATAACGAGAATCTCAATTGGCTAGTTGCCAAGAGGATATCTCAACAAGGTATCCTAAGGGGAGTCCCATACCACCACTCAGGAATCCTTAAAGTTCACAAGGTTGAAGATGTCATCGAAATGACAAGATACTAGCGTAGTGATAGACGCATTTATGTGTCTATTTTATCTCTTTTATGTATAGTGTTAGTACCCATTTTTGTACTAATTTTGGTATTTTATCCCTTGTAGGTGTTTTTGGAAAAATAGGCTTTTGCGGCAAAATTGGCTCGAAAAGTTGTTAAAGGTTCTTGGGAGGACATTTGCTATTCGGACTCTAATTTTGGATAAGGTGTAACCCATTTCCAAGCAGCTGCTAAGCACAGACCGGGACTGGATAGGAGGAGGTCACATTTCTTCACATTTTCAAAAACAGAAACTGGCGGGAAAAAATTTCTTTCACAGACGGATTTGGGGTTGGATTGTTGATCGATTTTTATGGAGATTTAAGGGCTGAATTTGATTGGGTTTGCTCCTATGGTTCTAACAGGGCGAGGTAAGGGTGTTTGAATGGATCCAAAGTGGCTAGAACTCGAATTGGAGGCGGAAAAAAAAGTTAAAAATATCACGGTTTATTTTGGGCAACTTATTGGTTTATTCTTGGAAACAAACGTGAAGAATTGGAGAGAAGATATCCTAGTGATTTGATTCTATCATCTAACCGATAATATCACTTCTAGAGACGTGTAGAAGAGGAGAAAAATAAAATAAAAAAATAAATAAATAAAAAGTACGAGACTTTTGGTGGAAGAAAAAGAGATTTTGATCGAGTTTAAACCGACCTGTGAGGGATATATAAGCTCTAGAGAGGCCAAGTAAGTGGTACGAAGACTTTAGCGGAAGTTTAGAACACCACAGAGCCAAAAAAATCAACTTGTAGGAAACCGAGTTCTGCTGCTGCTACTGTTGCCGGAGAAGAAGACGAAGAACATAAGACCCACAGAGTCAGTCGCAGAGGCAGACTTATTTTCAGTGACAACGACGTACGGTCGCATCTTCCTGCAGTCACCGAAGCCCTTCAACAACAACTTCGACTTCTGTTTTAGACCTTCAGCAACTACAGAATCCGCCGCTTTAACACCTTTCTCCCTTTTAATCAACTTTTGAGACATAAACATGTATTTTGAGATTATGATTAATATGAGGAGCTAAACCCCATTGCTGAGGCGATAGAGGAAGCTATTTTTCCATCAAAAAGTGGTATATTCTATTTTATTTATTTTATTTCAATTATTTTTATGATTATTTGCCTTGATTTATAATTGTTTGAATGATTTTTGTTAAGCAATTGTTATTTCTTTTGATAGATCATGCTTAGCCATAGGTTCTTGATGCTTTATACTTTGGGTTTACACTTGTTATTTTGAAAATCTACATGTTGCAATAGCTTAGAATCAAATTAAACGCAAAAATTGAATAAATATAAATACTAGATAAAATCACTTTGAACTTGGAAAATAGTGGAATCTCAGCCTCAGTGTTCTTTTAATATTGATACCAACTTTGTCAGTGTTTGCTATAATTTTTAGTGATTTTTCTATTTAGTTTTGAATTTAAGTCTAAAGTTATCCTTCACAAGTTCGAGAATCGAATCCCTCTTTTTACTACAACTAAAATTCACATCACGTAGTACTGTGTGGAAAAGAATCAAGTTGCCCACCGTCCCTGACGGTCATCCAGGTTTCCACTCGTAAGTGGAATGCTAACCGGGCCTTACAACGCACACCATTGGCCAGTTGCCAACGTGTGGGGATGATCAGTCCCATTGTCTACTCACTATCCCAGACGGTCTTCCAGATATCCACTCATAAGTGGGGTGCCACTTAGGCCAGGCAAACTCACAGTACTTAAAAAAACTCAACTCGATTCGCATAGTAACTGGCACAGCAGTTACAAACTCCTTTCCGCGCAAAAGTTGGCCTACTCTCCAAATTTATTTCCTTTTTTGAAGGAAAATTACTCGTTGACGAGTCCAATCCGCATAGTCCCTAGGGTTATCTCGGAACTTACTCTGATACCAATTGTGATGGACCGGAAAATTACGCCTGGAGCGCCTGGGCGCGCATGCCATAACTTCCACGATGCGCCATGATGATGCTACAATTCGGGCCTTTAAGCTAGGCAAATGCACGTCCATTTTCCCTTGCAAGTATGCTCGTGGAGCATGATGCAGCTAACTTTGCTTCCACACTGTTCAAACTTACCCCTGTTCTGCAAAGGGTTTATTAAGAAAGAAAAAACGGCCTTTTGAGGCTCTAAACGATGGAATGTGGCTAAAATTCCAAGACCGTGATGCACTGCATCACGTCTTAATCTTTGGGATGTTTCCAATCAATTTAGACCCGTCTTGAGCTAAATTACGACAATCGGGTTTTTAGCCTCCAGATAGGCTATAACTTTCTCATCTGCGTCAACTTGTCTCACCAAGTTTGGCCACAATCATCTCCTGTGTCGAGCTTCCGATCTTAGATGATATGAGAGGCCAATGTGCCGCAATCATCTCTCAAATAGATTATATGAGCGACAAAGTGCTGGACCGGCAATGCTGCAATTCATTGTGGTTGCCTACATACCCTTCCCTACTCCAAAGGGATCAAGCACAGACCGTAGTTCATCCCTGAAGGGACAGAAAACTTAAACCAACTCGTTTGCGAGGCCGCGGCCTAGCAATAATGGTAATGGCCTAGTCCGTATAAGCCGTTCCGTCAAAATGAATCAAAGGAATGCATATTTAGCACACGGCATGGAATAGTGATTCCCATGCTCAATACGCTCCATTGGGAAGGTTATGCAATTATAAATGAGACTTAGGCATCATTTATACTCTCCCGATTAAGCTATGAAGCTTACTTGGTGCATAGTCCGCATATGCACCTTCAACCAACTACCCCTCCCTGTATATATGTTAATTTGACATTTATAAAACTTAAATTGGGGGACCAAAAATCATTCATCAACTCCCACTTTTACTATTCATGGCCGTTGCCATATATTTCTGAATAATCGGCCAAGATGGCTGTTCACTGCCAATGCCAACTACGATGTTCATCCATGTTGGTCGTCCACTATCAACCCGATGTTACGCCATGTTGGTTGTCTGCTGCCAACCCGATGTTCAACCAAGTTGTCCTTCCTCTGCAAACCCGATGTAAAGCCATGTTGGCCGTCCACTGCCAACTCGATGTGCAACCATGTTGGCCGTTCGCTGCCAACCCGATGTTCAGACATGTTGGCCGTTCGCTGCCAACCCGATGTTCAACGATGTTGGCCGTTCGCTGCCAACCCGATGTTCAGCCATGTTGGCTGTTCGCTGCCGACCCGATGTTAAGCCATGTTGGCTGAACATTGTCAACGCGTTGGCTGGACATTGTCAACGCGTTGGCCAAGGGCCAATGTTCCTTTTCCTACGCAACGGAAGCTTTGGTGAAGCTTCATCTCGGGCCATGGCGCACCTTTTAGCATGCGCCATGCTAAAAAGACGGGGTATTACAATATTCACCCCTTTAAAGAATTTCGTCCCCGAAATTCTATACAAAACTATTGTGGACAATCTCTTCGGTTTTGATTCCCAAGCAAAAGTTCCATACCAGATGCTCAGAAATCACACAAGGTTTCTTCGGTCTGTCATGGAGAATCGATTAGGACTTTTTGAGCATACGTCCCATACCGCATACTCAGGATTCTTTCCTTGGTACAGGTTGTCCATTCAGCAGAATGGCCCCTTCAACTACCCCGTAGTCGCTGAGATCGCACTTCAAATACTCAGTTTTGGTTCTACTAAGTTTGAAGCCCTTCGATTCTAGATAGTGGCGCCACAATTCAAGTTTTTCATGTACATCTTCCTTTGATTCGCCGATAAGCGCCACATTTTCTGCAAATAGCATGCACCAAGGGATCTCACCTTGAATGTCTCTTGTAACTTGATCTAGCACTAAATCGAAAATATATGGGCTCAAGGCTGATCCCTGGTGTAGACCTATCCTAATCGAGAAATTGCTTGATACTCAGCCGCTCGTCCGGACAACTCGTACATATCCTTGATTATGTTTATGTACTTCGGTGATACCTTCTTCTGATCGGGAGCCCACCACATTAATTCACGTGGTATTTTATTGTAAGCCTTCTCAAGGTCAATGAAGACCATGTGCATGTCCCTCTTTTTCTCCCTGTATCTTTCCATAAGTTGTCTAACCAGGAAAATCGCCTCCGTGGTCGATCTTCCCGGCATAAATCCAAATTGGTTTGGTGAGATGCTAGTTTGTCTTCGTAACCGCCGATCGATGACGCGTTCCCACAGCTTTAGTGTATGACTCATCAGTTTGATTCCCCTATAGTTAGAGTAGTTCTGAATTTCTCACTTGTTTTTAAATATCGGGACGATCACGCTTCGACGCCACTCGTCCGGCATTCGGTTTGACCGGAAGATGTTATTGAATAACTTGGTAAGCCAAGTTATCCCATCATCTCCCAGGCATTTCCACACCTCAATCGGGATGGCATCCGGGCCCAAGGCCTTCCCTAATTTGGTCCCTTTTAAGGCCTCCTTGACTTCACTCTCGTGGATGTTACCGACCCTTACCTCCTCGAACGATTCCACACTCTCGGCAACGCCCTCAAGGGTGGAGGGTGGTGTATCGCTTTCTGCATTGAAAAGGTTGTCGAAGTAGTCCTTCCAACGAGCCCTCCCTATATATGTTAATTTGACATTTTTACAACTTAAATTGGGGGACAAAAAATCATTCATAAACTTCCACTTTTACTATTCATGGCCGTTGCCATATATGTCTAAATAACCGGCCAAGATGGCTGTTCACTGCCAATGCCAACTCCGATGTTCAGCCATGTTGGCCGTCAACTGCCAACCCGATGTTCAGACATGTTGGCTGTCTGCTGCCAACACGATGTTCAGCCATGTTGGCCGTCCTCTGCCAACCCGATGTTCAGCCATGTTGGCAGTCCGCTGCCAACCCGATGTTTAGCCATGTTGGCCTTCCGCTGCCAACCCGATGTTCATCCATGTTGGCCGTCCGCTGCCAACCCGATTTTCATCCATGTTGGCCGTCCGCTGCCAACCCGATGTTCAGCCATGTTGGCTGAACATTTTCAACGCGTTGGCCAAGGGCCAATGTTCCTTTTCCTACGCAACAGAAGCTTTAGATGAAGCTTCATCTCGGGACATGGCGTACCTTTTAGCATGCGCCATGCTAAAAACAAGGGGTGTTACAATATTCACCCCTTTAAAGAATTTCGTCTCCGAAATTCAAAACAAAACTATTGTGGACAATCTCTTCGGTTTGGATTTTCGAGCAAAAGTCCCATACCAGATGCTCAAAAATCACACAAGGTTTCTTCGGTCTTTCATGGAGCATCGATTAGGACTTTCTGAGCATACGTCCCATACCGCACACTCAGGAATCCAAAAAGAGTCCATAACGATAACGAGAATCTCAATTGGCCAGTTGCAAAGAGGATATCTCAACAAGGTATCCTAAGGGGCGTCCCATACCACCACTCAGGAATCCTTAAAGTTCACAAAGTTGAAGATTGAATCGAAATAACAAGATCCTAACGCAGTACTGTGTGGAACAGAATCCAGTTGCCCGCCATCCCTGACGGTCATCCAGGTTGCCACTCGTAAGTGGGATGCTAGCTGGGCCTGACAACGCACACCATTGGCCAGTTGCCAACGTGTGGGGATGATCAGTCCCATTTTCTACCCACCGTCCCAGACGGTCTTCCGGATATCCACTCGTAAGTGGGGTACCACTTAGGCCAGGAAAACTCACAGTACTTAAACAAGCTCAACTCGATTCGCATAGTAACTGGCAAAGCAGTTACAAACTCCTTTCCACGCAAAAGTTGTCCTACTCTCCAACTTTATTTCCTTTTTGAAGGAAAATTACTCGTTGACGAGTCCACTCCGCACAGTCCCTAGGGTTATCTCGGAACTTACTCTGATACCAACTATGACGGACCGGAAAATTACGCCTGGAGCATCTGGGCGCGCATGCCATAACTTCCATGATGCGCCATGATGATGCTACGATCCGTGCCTTTAAGCTAGGAAAATGCACGTCCATTTTCCCTTGCAAGCATGCTCGTGGAGCATGATGCAGCTAACTTAGCTTCCACACCGTTCAAACTTACTCTTGTTCTGCAAAGGGTTTATTAAGAAAGCAAAAATGGCCTTTTGAGGCCCTAAACGAAGGAATTTGGCTAAAATTCCAAGACCGTCAACATCACGTCTTGATCATTGGGCCGTTTACAATCAATTTAGACCCGTCTTGAGCTAAATTATGATAATCGGGTTTTTAGCCTCCTGATAGGCTATAACTTGCTCATATGTTTCAACTTGCATCACCAAGTTTGGCCACAATCATCTCCTGTGTCGAGCTACCGATCTTAGATGATATGAGAGGCCAATGTGCCACAATCATCTCTAAAATAGATGATATGAGCGACAAAGTGATGGCCCGACAATGCTGCAATTCATTGCGGTTGCCTACGTACCCTTCCCTACTCCAAAGGGATCAAACACAGACCGTAGTTCATCCCTGAAGGGACAGAAAACTTAAACCAACTCGTTTACAAGGCCGTGGCCAAGCAATAATGGTAATGGCCTAGTCCGTATTGGCCGTTCCGTCAAAATGTATCAAAGGAATGCATATTTAGCCCACGGCATGGAATAGTGATTCCCATGCTCAATACGCTCCATTGGGAAGGTTATCCAATTATAAATGAGACTTAGGCATCATTTATACTCTCTCGGTTAAGCTATGAAGCTTACTTGGTGCATAGTCCGCATATGAACCTTCAACCAACTACCCCTCCCTATATATGTTAATTTGACATTTTTACAACTTAAATTGGGGGCCCAAAATTCATTCATCAACTCCCACTTTTACTATTCATGGCCGTTGCCATATATTTCTTAATAACCGGCCAAGATGGCTGTTCATTGCCAATGCCAACTCCGATTTTCAGCCATGTTGGTCGTCCACCGCCAACCCGATATTCAGCCATGTTGGCTATCTGCTTCCAACCCGATGTTCAGCCATGTTCGCCGTCCTATGCAAACCCGATGTTCAGCCATGTTGGCCGTCCGCTGCTAACCCGATGTTCAGCCATGTTGTCCGTCCGCTGCCAACCCGATGTTCAGCCATGTTGGCCGTTCGCCGCCAACCTGATGTTCAGCCATGTTGGCCGTTCGCTGCCAACCCGATGTTCAGCCATGTAGGCCATTCGCTGCCAACCCGATGTTCATCCATGTTGGCTGAACATTGTCAACGCGTTGGCCAAGGGCCAATGTTCCTTTTCCTACGCAACAGAATCTTTGGATGAAGCTTCATCTCGGGCCATGGCGTTATGCTAAAAACCCGGGGTGTTACACATCACGTCTTGAACGTTGGGCCGTTTCCAATCAATTTAGACTCGTCTTGAGCTAAATTATGACAATCGGGATTTTAGCCTCCTGATTGGCTAGAACTTTCTCATCTGCGTCAACTTGTCTCACCAAGTTTGGCCACAATCATCTCCTGTGTCGATCTACCGATCTTAGATGATATGAGAGGCTAATGTTCCGCAATCTTCTTTCAAATAGATGATATGAGCGACAAAGTGATGGACCGGCAATGCTGCAATTCATTGTGGTTGTCTACATACCCTTCCCTACTCAAAAGGGATCAAGCAAAGACTGTAGTTCATTCCTGAAAGGACAGAAAACTTAAACCAACTCGTTTGCGAAGCCGTGGCCAAGCAAAAATGGTAATGGCCTAGTACGTATAGGCCGTTCCGTCAAAATGCATTAAAGGAATGAATATTTAGCCCCCGGTATGGAATAAGGATTCCCATGCTCAATACGCTCCATTGGGAAGGTTATGCAATTATAAATGAGACTTAGGCATCATTTATATTCTCCCGGCTAAGCTATGAAGCTTACATGGTGCATAGTTCGCATATGCACCTTCAACCAACTACCCCTCCCTATATATGTTAATTTAACATTTTTACAACTTAAATTGGGGGACCAAAAATCATTCATCAACTCCCACTTTTACTATTCATGACCGTTGCCATATATTTCTGAATAATCGGCCAAGATGGCTATTCACTGCCAATGCAAACTATGATGTTCAGCCATGTTGGCCGTCCACTGCCAACCCGATGTTCAGCCATGTTGGTTGTCTGTTGCCAACCCGATGTTCAGCCAAGTTCGCCTTCCTCTGCAAACCCGATGTTCAGCCATGTAGGCTGTCCGCCGCCAACCCGATGTTCAGCCATGTTGGCCGTCCGCTGCCAACCCGATGTTCATCCATGTTGTCCGTTCGCTGCCAACCCAATGTTAAGCCATGTTGGCCGTTTGCTGCCAACCCGATTTTCAGCCATGTTGGCCGTTCGCTGCCAACCCAATGGTCAGCCATGTTGGCCATTTGTTGCCAACCCGATGTTCATCCATGTTGGCTGAACATTGTCAACGCGTTGGCCAATGGCCAATGTTCCTTTTCCTACGCAACGGAAGCTTTGGATGAAGCTTCATCTCGGGCCATGGCGCACCTTTTAGCATGCGCAATGCTAAAAACACGGGGTGTTACAATATTCACCCCTTTAAAGAATTTTGTCCCCGAAATTCAAAACAAAACTATTGTGGACAATCCTTTCGGTTTTGATTCCCGATCAAATGTCCCATAACAGATGCTCAGAAATCACACAAGGTTTCTTTAGTCTTTCATGGAGCATCGATTAGGACTTTCTGAGCATACGACCCATACCGCACACTCATGAATCCAAAAAGAGTCCACAAAAATAACGACAATCTTAATTTGCCAGTTGCCAAGAGGATATCTCCACAAGGTATCCTTAGGGGCGTCCCATACCACCACTCAGGAATCCCTAAAGTTCACAATTTCTAAGATGTCATCGAAATGACAAGATCTTAGCACAGTACTGTGTGGAACAGAATCCATTTGCCCACCGTCCCTGACGGTCATCCAGGTTGCCACTCGTAAGTGGGATTCTAGCCGGGCCTGACAACGCACACCATTGGCCAGTTGCCAACGTGTGGGGATGATCAGTCCCATTGTCTACCCACTGTCCCAAACGGTCTTCCGGATATCCACTCGTAAGTGGGGTAACACTTAGGCCAGGCAAACTCACAGTACTTAAACAAGCTCAACTCGATGTTCAGCCATGTTGGTTGTTCAGTTGCAAACCCGATGTTCAGCCATGTTGGCTGAACAGTGCAAACCCGATGTTCAACCATGTTGGTTGTCCACTGCCACCCGTTGTTCAGCCATGTTGGCCGAACATTGTCAACGCATTGGCCAAGGGCCAATGTACCTTTTCCTACGCAACAGAAGCTTTGGATGTAGCTTCATCTCAGGCCATGGCGCATCTTTGAGCATGTGCCATGTTAAAAACACGGGGTGTTATAATATTCACCCCTTTAAAGAATTTCGTCCCCGAAATTCAAAACAAAAACTATTGTGGACAAACTCTTCGGTTTGGATTCCTAAGCAAAAGTCCCATACCAGATGCTAAGAAATCAAGAGTTTCTTCAAGTTGTCGTGAACATCAATTTAGACCTTCTGAGCAAACGTCGCATACTCAGGGATCCAAAAAGAGTCCACAACGTTACCAAAAATCTCAATTGGCCAGTGCCTAAAGGATATCTCAACAAGGTATCCTAAGGGGCGTCCCATACCACAACCCAGGAATCCCTAAAGTTCACAAGTTGAAAAATGTCATTGAAATGACAAGATCTTAGCGCAGTACTGTGTGAAACAGTATCCAGTTGCCCACCGTCCCTGACGGTCATCCAGGTTGCCACTCGTAAGTGGGATGCTAGCCGGGCCTGACAACGCACACCGTTGGCCAGTTTCCAACGTGTGGGGATGATCAGTCCCATTGTCTACCCACCGTCCCAGACGATCTTCCGGATATCCACTCGTAAGTGGGGTGCCACTTAGGCCAGGCAAACTCACAGTACTTAAACAATCTTAACTCAATTCGCAAGGTAACTGGCATAGCAGTTACCAACTCTTTCCGCACAAAAATTGGCCTACTCTCCAACTTAAAGTTTTCCCATTAAGGAAAATACTCGATGACAAGCCATTCCCACATAGTCCCTAGAGTTATCTCGGAACTTGCTCTGATACCAACAGTGACGGACCGGAAAATTACGCCTTTGGTGCGTTGCCCCGCAGGCCGTAACTCCCCCGGTGCACCATGATGATATTACGATCCGAGTCTTAAATCTAGGCAAATGCACGTTCATTTGCCTTTGCAATCATGCTCGTGGAGCATGATGCAGCTATTTTAGCTTCCACACCGTTCCAACTTACCCTTGTTCTGCGAAGGGTTCAAGCCAGAGAGGCTATGGACGATGTATCTTGCATGCATCACTGGCTTCCGAGTGTTGTCCAGGCATAAGGCATGCTTGGACTTGCACATAGGAAGTTGACGGCCTAATTCCATCTCCCTTAGGCTCATGCAGGCTCCGTTACTTTCATACCGATATGAATTACTTTCATGGCCATGTCCAATGCACTATTGGTACATGCCTACGTCGAACGTCTTGATAGGAAGTATGAGCATCCAAGGAATGGAATGCAACTAGCCTCGTCAAGTATGGCCATAATCATCTCTTGCGTCGAACTACCGAGCTAGATGATATGAGAGGCCAAAGTGCCGCAATCATCTCTAAATTAGATGATATGAGCGACAACGTGCTGGACTGGCAATGCTGCAACTTATTGCGGCTACCTACGTACCCTTCCCTACTCTAAAGAGATCAAGCACAGAACGTAGTTCATCGTCGAAGGGACAAGCAACTTAATCCAACTCGTTTGCAAGGCCGTGGCCAAGCAGTAATGGTAATGACCTAGTCCGTATTAGGCCGTTCCGTTAAAATGAATCCAAGTGACGAATACTTGGTCTGCAGCATGGCATAGTGATGCCCATGCTTAATACACTCCATTGGCCAGGCTACACATCTATAAATGAGGCTTAGGCATCATTTATACTCTTCCGGCTAAGCTATGAAGCTTACTTGGTGCATAGTCCGCATATGCACCTTCAACCAACTACCCCTCCCTATATATGTTAATTTGACATTTTTACAACTTAAATTGGGGGACCAAAAATCATTCATCAACTCCCACTTTTACTATTCATGGCCGTTGCCATATATTTCTGAATAACCGGCCAAGATTGCTGTTCACTGCCATTGCCAACTTCGATGTTCAGCCATGTTGGATGTCCACTTGCCAACCCGATGTTCAGCCATGTTGGCTGAACCGTGCCAACCCGATGTTCAGACATGTTGGCTGAACAGTGCCAAATCGATGTTCAGCCATGTTGGCCGAACATTGTTGACGCATTGGCCAAGGGCCAATGTTCCTTTTCCTACGCAACAGAAGCTTTGGATGAAGCTTCATCTCAGGCCATGGCGCATCTTTGAGCATGCACCATGCTAAAAACACGGGGTGTTACAAGACTTAAGTTCCACTCTCTAGTATCATATAGGAGTTGATTGACAGTATTAAGGCCAGGGGGCATTGAGGTGGTTTTGTTACAATTGCCTCCAGACCAAAGAACCATCTATCCTCCCAGATGTGAATTTGAGTACCATTTTCAACTCTCCAACAATAATATTTTTGAATGTTAGCTATACCTTCAATGATACCTTTCCAGATCCAAGAGTCAGTATGTTTGGGTTTTGTTTCAATTCTTATGACCTCTTGATAAGGGAAGTGAGTTTCCTTCATAGAGCAGGACCACAGGGAGTGTGACGCAGTTATAAGAATCCAGGCAATTTTAGTGATCATAGCATTATTGAAGTATTCCATATTATTGAAGCCCAGACCACCTAGCTCTGGTTTGTTAACAGCATCCCAAGCAAAGTAATATAATCCTTTTGGTTTGTCTTGCTCCTTGTTCCAAAAGAAATCCCTTTGAATAAAGTTTATCTCCTTGCAGATAGCTTTTTGGAAGCTTGAAGCAGTTCATTTGGTATATGCTAGAAGTAGAAGTAACAATGTGTATCATGGTTACTTTTCGACATAGTTGATTTGATAAAACCCCATTTTTTTTAATCATAGCATTGGAAATGTTTTCTGAAAAGCTCCGAAAAAGAACATTGTGTTGAGAAGATTTTTTAAATCTTAAGATTTGATTTCAAAATGGTTTTTATTTGATCTGCTGAGTAGAAACTTGAGTAATATTTTATTGCTGCTAACAAGGACACAAATTTGGTTAAGGGTGTACCATTCCAAAGAGGAAAAATATTTTGTTTTATACGGAACTCGATAGACCCCCAAATTATGTCGACACCCCCTATTAACAATCTTTCTTTACTTTTCCATACCAATGCATAGTTAGTTTTGTTTTGAAACAAGTGTTTATAAAAAGAGGAGGATCCGTTGACACTCTTATATGCACGTTTTCATATATGATTTGCGTTATTTTCTCCGCAAAATTCAAACGACAATGATTTTAAATCCAATATTTTGATGATACGTCCCTCTTATAAGACTCTACATTCATGATCTAAGATACCAAATTTCGCGATCCTTCCTCTTTTTGAGGAGGATCCGTGGACACTCTTATATGCACACTATCAAACATGATTTACGCAATTTTCTCCACAAAATTCAAACGACAATGAATTTAAATCCGTTCCTCTAAGACTCTATATTCCTACGAATAATGAGCATGATCCAAAGGTACCAAACTTCATGATCCTCCCTCTTATAAAAATAACTCAGAGATATTCTTAGGATGTCGAAGGGATAACAAGAGTCGGTCGCAAAGAGTTTTAGGGAATCCTTTTAACAACTTTTCAACATGTAACATGAATCTTGACCTCTAAAATTTAGATCTAATTTTTTATATAATGTTTTAGTCATATATTTTGCATTCATCATCTATCTCAATCTTAAGAATAAGATGTTGGAGTAAACTGAAATTATTTGCTTATTTGACAATCAAAAATAAATAAATATAGATTGAGAATGTTTAAATTTGTGTGGTGAGGGATTTTATTTTAAGCTTTCACAAATATAAATAAGTATATTTGTGGAACTCCACATTTTGGTCTGCTAGTATGGATTCAATACCCAGAAGAGAATAAGCTAGGCAGACAGCAACTATTATCCCAAAAATAAAAGACAACGATTTATAAAAGGGATATTAGGTTTAGGACAAAAAGATCTTATGCAATCCTGACATTGGATCGCCTAAATGTATTCCCTAATAGTACTGGTATCATACCATCCCTTATAAATCCTGGAAAAGATAGACACAAAATTTCTGTACAAATTACGACAAAGCTCTTCAAATTTTACGGCGTTAGGTTTGTATTGAAACAGACAGAAAAAATGGAGAAGAAAAAGTATTTACTTCCCTACTCTCTCGTAGTTGTTTTAATCAACAATTCCAAACCCCACAAAATTCTTAGATATTTGGTTTATGACCGACATATTTTGTTTCCCGGCAAGTGGTAGCTAGATTGAAAGAGTTGGAGAAGGCCACCCCAAGTCTATTAGAGTATCCATAAGATCGGTTTACCACCTCGAGTATGGTGCATTCCCTTGACTATCCTTTGGCTCATGGGTGGGGACTGGGGTTATTTTTCTTTATGGTGGGTTTGTTCGCAGAATTCACGATTTCGAGAATTTATAATCCCATGGGATTACAAATTCTGGGATTTATGTAAATCCCTCGTGTGTTTGGTAACTCATTTACGGGCCGTAAGTTATAACCCCAAAGGTGTCGCTATCCATGCAAAAAAACTCCAACAAAACAAATTGTTCACAAAAACCCCATTTAACATAAACTGTCTATATTACCCTTCTAGTAGTTTAAATCACCCCAACAAAAACAAAAATCAACCCCACCTTTCAATTTTATTATATTATCACCAACAACAACCCACCACCAGTAGCACCACCACCACGGACCACCACCGCGCAACCACCATAGCCGACCACTGCCACAGCCAACCACCACCGCCACCACCACCAACCACCACCACCGTGCCGCCACCGTCTACCACCACCACCACCCTCCACCATCAAACACCACCGCTGCCAACCACCGCCGATCACCACCGCCGTCGACCAAAACCAGCACCACTGCCAACACCTGCTGCACCGCCACAAGCACTACGACCGCCCACCAGCAACGCTGCCGCCCACCACCGCCGACCGTCAGTACCATCGTTGCCGCCGACACCTGCCACCGACCACCTCCGTCTTTTACAACCACCGGCACCAGCACCACCACAACCACCACTACCATCATCTCCATAGATAAAATTTGATGAAACCAAAACTGGTTTCATCAACAAAATGAAAAAAAAAATGATGAAACCAAAACTGGTTTCATCAACAAAATTGAAAAAATATGTTGAAACCAAAATTGGTTCCAACAATAAACTACAATTTGGCTTTGTTGACAAATATGATACATGAAACCAAATATAAAATTCTCGTATCACCAACAAGATTGGTTTCTTCGACATAAAATCTGAATAAAAAAATCACATATTAGATGAAACCAAAACAGGTTTCAACAAAAAAATATATTATATCACCAACAAGTTGGTTTCTTTGAAAAAAATTAGCAAAAATTAGATGAAACCATAATTGGTTTCGTGCAAAATGTTTATTCAACTGCAAGAACAATTACAAGAGATATTATACATGTCCATTGATAGAAATACGTCATTGAAATGTCATGATTGACATGGCATGCCTATATGTCCATTA
Organism: Papaver atlanticum; assembly: GCA_023531105.1. Classification (NCBI taxonomy): domain Eukaryota; kingdom Viridiplantae; phylum Streptophyta; class Magnoliopsida; order Ranunculales; family Papaveraceae; genus Papaver; species Papaver atlanticum. The sequence goes on along the minus strand of JAJJMB010000289.1, from coordinate 32,800 downwards.
AAAAATATATTCAAAGATGATAAAGACATGCAAATCAAAAGAACACCTATGGCGGTTATGAGAATGGTACGACAGTGGCGCTACCCAAAGACTAAGATATCCTTAAGAAAGCAGTATGGCAGATGGCGACAACCCGGATAATACTGTTCGAATCAGGAAAATAAGTTAAGGAGTGAAACGTAGTTATTAAACAGAACGAGAAGCTATATCAATCGAAAGTGGTTAATGTGTAAGAATTTATTACCCTGTTTTGTTGTTATCTTGATGTCAAAAGTATGTAGCTGCAGATGCAAAAAAAAAGAGTTAAGGTCAGATAAAACAAATCGTAATACATGTTTACCGGTACTATAAAACAAGTCTATAAAATTGATAAAACAAGAGTCTAGTGTCATCAAATGATACATGTTTGCCACTTTGTACTATAGTTCTCGTTATCCCCTAATCCAGAGACAGGTTCCAAAATATATAAAGCTAAGAGATATCACTACTGAAACACCGCTACCCATGAATTACAAAAACGTATGATACAAAACTTACAAGTTTTACTGCAATCTAAGTTTATGAATCAGTGTTTCTTAAAGTTAACCATATAGCAAACCCAAAAATCCCACGACCAAACTTGCAATTTTAACAAATCACGAAATCAAATGCGACTGTCCATCTGCAGCATGGGTAATCGGGTTTCATGATTTCTAACGTTCCATCATAATTACACAGTACCTATAGTTATCAGAAACACAATTGGTGCGATGTTTCTGAATTCCCCAAACAATTATGAAAAATCAGATAATAGGGAGCATACACTACCATTCTACCAGGAAACCATTATTTAACATTTGACAAATAAATAGTGTAACAAATTTTAAAATGAGAATATAAGTAAAAATTTAATCAAATTTCAAACAAATAAATTCTTGATATCTAAGTCTATGATTTTAATTGCTCTGTTTTGATATAAACAAATTGGAATTCGGGTACATACAAAATTTAGTAGAAAAGAAGGGCATTCAGAGTTCTCATCTTCAGAATCGAGTAACTCCCCGTGCATTAAAACTCCAAGTCTTGTAGCAAGATTAATGGGTTTCGATAGTCCATCTGTAGTTAGCTTATGATTATTCAAATGAGCATGATTTCATTCACTCACCTACCAGTATCCCTTTACACTAATTGTAGTGCTTTGGGTATACACCTCAAAAAGACTATATCACCTTTATCCTCGTCCTTGGCATCTCGATTTAACAAAATATCTTCACATACTAGAGCTTGAGCAACCATGTTGTGCCTACACAATCAAGAGAATCTTGTTAGGCACAAAGCCATTTTTAGCCTCAAGAACTGAAAGTTTTCATCTTTTCGAAATCGAAATGGTGTAAAATAGGCCACAACCAACAATACACAAACACATCATGAACATACAAAAAGCAAAAATGAAAAAAAGCATAACTACACGACATCATCAAAAAGCATAACTACACGACATCATCAAAGATGAACTCTTCCAGTCTTTAGTCCGCGACATAATAATTAAAAGCTTTTGACTATAATTGTGATTTTACTGAATAGTTTGTAATCCTGTAGTAAAATGGAGTTCTACTTTATTTGTTAGCAATAAATTCTACCTTCACTCCAGAAAATCTAACCTCCTAGAATCCATATTCAAAATGTCAAGAAGTAAAATTGAGTTCGTTAATCTTTACTCAATCACTATTTATACTCCATCTCTCTACCGAAAAAGATGAAGGTCTTCAATAAATCCCTATAAGCTAATCACAATAACAATAAATTTGAGCGCACTGTAAAATTGGTTTCATAGAGATCAATATTCAACAAATGAAAAAAATACGATGATTTCATCATTTTTCCACATATTGTCATTTCACCAACACAACTTCAATGATGAAACCAAACCAAAATAAACTAGGCAAAAATCAGGTGAAACCAAAATTTGGTTTCATCATAAACTTACTGTTTTCACCAACGTCAGAATTTGATAAAACCAATTTTGGTTTCAACATAAATCTGTCATTTCCCCAACACAATATTGATTTCGACGATGTATCATCAAAACACACATTTGAGGGGAACTAAAAACCTACTTATCTGTTCACTGCACCAAAATCTAATATACTAAGAACAACATTGAGAGTATAAAGGAAAATGGATAAAAGCATGCATCCAATTTCATATCTCAAGTCCGTGTCCGTAACTTTTGTAAGCTAATTAACCGAAACACATCAAATTTTCAACAACCAAAACCAACAGAATTTCCAACAGAACAAAGATCCCGTATCCAATTCAAATAAATAAATAAATGAAATGACAAATTTCTTAATACCTAAAAACTTCAAATCACCATTCTAAAATTCGTCGTTTTTCCCAACACAAGCAGATGAACTTGAATCGCCATTGATGGTTCATTTTCACCATGAGATCCATGGGGAAGGAGTTATTGAGGACGAAGAGATGGAGGTGTTGTTGATCTCAGGTCCAAACATCGTAGTGGGTTTGGTGGCGACGGAGGTGCTGTTGGCGGCGACCTGAAATGGTAGTCGGAGAAAAAAAAAAGGTGTTGGCGGGGGAGGAGGAAGAAGATCAGGAGGTGTTGTAGATCTCAGATCCAAAATCGTAGTGGGTTTGATGGCGGCGGAGGTTCTATTGGCGGCGATCTGAAATGGTAGTCGGAGAAAAAGTAAAGGAGGTGTTGGTGGGGGAGGAGGAAGAAGATCAGGAGGTGTTAGATTCCAGATCTGAAAATTATAGTGGTTTTGTGGTGGTGCGGCGTCAGGAGTAGTTGTTGTCGGTGGTAGGAAAGAAGAAAAAAGAAACGAAATGATAAAACGAGAGGAGAAGAAAGATTTATAATTGTGAAGGCCAGGATTGGAATTATATAAATTAATAAAAACTAAATTTAAAGATTTTAAATAAAAATGGGGTTTTTGTAACATTTTCTTTTCAAATGGTTATTATTTATCACAAATAATATGATTGGAGTTTTTGTACCTAAAATTTGGTCACCTTGGGGTTTTGTCACTAGTTCTGTTGTTTTAATGTCCATATATTGTTTGGTATTATCCTCAGAATATTAAAATTGTATATATATGAAATTTAAAGTTAAAATAAGTGGGTCCATAAATCCCCTGATAAGTTATCCAGCAAATCTTAGGGGGGAGGCGTCGGACTCCATATTAAGGATTTGCTGGAAAATTGACTCTCGTGGGAAACGTGTTTCCAAGGATTTGCGCAACCACACATACCGAAGGAAACGTAATTCCACCAAATCCCATAAACCCATAAATCCCACCTCTAAAATTCTACATCCAAACCCACATTAGGGATTATTACCGTTTCCGTGTTTCGTAATTAGGATACGAGTATTAATTGACGCAAGAAGCCATTGAGATGCACAACACGTATGATTCGTCAGCAATTATATATGATCACAATAAGAAGCAAGACCATGTACCAGTATATTCAGGTGACAAATCATAACTATATAAATCAAATCAAGAAGAGTAGTACAAAAATATAAGTAATTTTTTTAATGATCTTTAACAATTAGGAATTGTAAAGAGGATTTTCTAAATCTAATGTGTCGCACTAGTTATCTTTGTCCCGAGGATGGGGGTTCCGAGGCTGGCCAGGTATTAAGTCAGGCACACGCTTCGGACCACCAAGAGAGTTCGCTTTCTCTAGTACAAACACTAATGCAATGATCACTATAATCGCAAAAAAAGCCATACCGTTGAAGTCATAGTCGCCGTCATCATAGTCATCATAGTAGCTGCGACTGCGACGGCGACCACCACCACCACCATAGTAGCTGCGCCCGCGATTTCTCTTCGCTGTAACCTGTGTAAATACAAGGGATACGAAGAGGAAGAGAAAGAAAAAGAGAGCTGCTTTTTGTGAACTGATCATCTCTTATGAGGAGTTTTTTTTCTTTACCGTAAGAATAACTAATAATATAGGTACATATAATTAACCAAAAATTGTAAGTTAACCAAATTAGAGAACTTCATAATGAGAAGTTTATAGATTTCTTAGTTAAAATTACTACGTCAAATTTGGAAACCAAAACAAAGAAAAAAGGTAAGAATTTATTCTAAAAATAGGGAAATACTTCTACTGATTATTCTAGATATATGTATGTAATTTAACGCCCCTCAGTTTCTAAGGCCAATATGCCTTTGCTGCAATAGCCAATCGTAGTCATGCTATCTGTGTAAGATAATTCCGAGGATTCTAACAAGTGCATACGTATTTTGCTAATTTCTTCATCTATATCTTCATCATCCAAGACATCAGGTTTATCAGAAGACAACCTCATTAATCCATGCAGCACCATTGCTACTTCTTTCATCGTAGGCCTCTTTTCTCCCTTGACTCTTAAGCATTTTTGTGCTAGTTCACCCATCTGTTGGTGCCCATGTACACTACCGATCAGCTCGCTCTCATTCCTTACCAAACTACTGTCAAGAATCGCAAACAACCTGCCTTTCCTGATCGAAGATAGGAAATAACTTGACAGGTTTTTATCTTCGACGGGTCTTCTGAAACAAATTACTGCTTTACCTGTCAGTAATTCTGCAAGCAGAACGCCGAAGCTGTAGACATCGCTTTTTTCTGTTAGTTGCTCTGACTGCATGTATTCTGGATCTAAGTATCCAAAAGTGCCTTGAACTACTGTACTTAACTGATCTTGGTCGGTAGGAATCAACCTTTGCTCTGTAATCTTTGTCTAGGAGTACGTTGCTTGACTTGACATCTCTGTGAATTATGGGTATGGAAGCTTCAGCGTGCAGGTATGCTAACGACCCCGCAACTTCTGCGGCTATCCTTAAACGATTCTCACATGAAAGAATATCGGACCCAGCTTGGCTCTCCCGACTCTCGTGTAAATGTTGGTGAAGGGTCCCACTGGTAACAAATTCGTAAACCAGTAGAGGAACTTCGCTTTCTAGACAACAACCCAAGAGCTGAACCACATTTTTGTGATTGATTTGGGATAGAACAACAATTTCGTTTATGAATTGCTCACTTTGTTTCCTATCGACTACTTTCGTCTTCTTAATTGCAACCACTTCTCCGTTCAGTAAGGTTCCTTTATACACTGTGCCAAAGCCTCCTCGTCCAAGAATTTGACTTTCGTGATAGTTGTTAGTCGCCTTGCTTAACTCCTTCTCGGTGTATATTGTGACAATTGATCGCCCCTTTCTCTCTCTAATGCTGCTACCGATACTATTTGCAATATCCTCTTCACGTTCTTTAAGGAGTCGATTTAGAAATAAACCGCCATTTCGTTTATAGAGCTCTTCCTTGAGTTGCATGTGTTTTCTTTTCCTATATCCCCAGTACAACCAAAAGCTAGTCACAAGCAGAAGAGTGAAGCTTAGGCAGGCATACACGTATATAATGCACCCAGGTTATGATGGCTCGTGTACACTTACCGATAATAATCTTGTAAAATTTTCCCTCATTGCTTTGCTCAAAGCAATCCAAGATGTCATTACTGTAGCGAGATCGATGCTTTGGTGGGCAATAACACGTGTAATTCCCATCCGTGTTATTGCATAAACTTCCAGATCCTTTACATGGGTAAATATCCTTGCTGCATTCATCAATATCTGTCTCGCAACAACAAAAAAAATAAAGGAAAAAGGGTCAATGTATTGCAGTACTGGTGATCGATCATTCTTATAAAATCTGTTGAATAATTGTAAAAGAGTGTAAACATTATATACCTTGGCAACCACCAGTAGTACTGTTGAGAAAAGGATTCCCTTCATAGCCCTTTTTACAGGTACAACGATACCCTGGGACACTATTACCTGGTATGCAATCAGTATTAGGTCCACAGGCATAACTTGTCAAATTTCTTTTAGCGTCATCACAACTCTCATTACCAATAGTCCAATCGATTACCACGGGAACAGTTTCAGTTCCGTTATTCTTGAAATTTTTGAGGTATGCCGTAGAGAAGTTAAACAAACTTTCTTCAGCTAAAAAAGCATAACTAATTGGATTGAAAATCAAATCTTTAAGAGTTTTGTTCATGTAACTAACTGATGCTAAAAATTTCGTTAGCTCAGGTGGGATTGAGGCCACACAACAACCGATGCCAGTGCAAGACCCATTAGTAATACCTTTTGTTGTACTACTACAGGTTGACAAACAGCCTGTTGCAGTATGAGTATCCGCTTTATTTAGTCCTAAATATGCCACGATGTTGCAGCCGATAGCTATGAACTTGTTTTTTGTACTAGAGTAGGTGAATTTTCCCAAAGAAGCAGAGGAAGTATTGCTTGGTATCTTCTCATCAGAAAAACGTCTGGCTATGGAGACTTCTGCAGTCATCTGGCCATCGGGTATTGATAGATTTGAGACAATAATGTCGTCGTACACTGGTTTGGGTGGGTTGAAGAGAGTTTCATTACATGTTATTTCGAACCATTTGTCTAAGAAACAACCATCACCGATACCGAATGGATAGGGTATGCTGACGTTCCCGCACTTATCTTGGCAGCCAGGCTTGGTTATTACCCCAGAAGCAACATTTGGTGTTTCTGTGGTAGATGATAATGGCAGCCACAGCAACAAGACGAAGCAATGAAATTTTGACAAAACATGTAAAGCCATGGTATATGAGTTTTGTGGTTTTAATTATTTTCTCTGTATTGATAAAATATCTCATACCTTGATGTTATTTATATCCCGCATATGTGCGATCACTAGGTGTTGCAGCTACACACTACGCAATCACTGATCTTTAGCATTTTCTTCCTTTTTCTGTGAAGTATCCTTTGACAAGTCGTAAAGAAATGACAGCCTGAATTTACGAGTTGCAATTAGCTAGTCCACACGCACTGTTCTTGTCTTGTCTACAAGACTTCCAAGTCTTTTAAAAAAAGTTAAGAAATGTTTTGGATCCGAAAAACTAAAATGTATGGATCTCTTTACGATAATTCTACGTGCATCGTTCATCCCCTGCGAGTCTGAATCACCCAAATTTAATGTTGACAGCGAAATATTATTGTAAAAATATGAAAATAAACATGTCCATGATAGCAAAATTCATGAATATTCACGTGCTATGGTTACACGAGACAAAACCAGAGTACCAGACAAGTCCAATAACAATTTGATGGACAGAAAATTACGAAGATAAGTCCAATAGGCAATAGGAAAATTCTTGGTTTGGTCGCTGCAGTGTGTGTGGCTGCACACGTCACCTACATATCCTCAGCATTACAGAATGTCCTCATTCTGGTAACGTGAAAGGCTAAAATCACGTGTGCCCGTTGCCAATAACTTTCTTTGGATCAAGATCAGTTCAATCCAGTTTGTGATCTCTGTAACCATAAGTATGTTTATGAGTTTATCAACTCTTTGGTCGACTTCGCTATTCCTGAATAATTAGACCTTATGCTTAACGATTTTACTTTCAGTACTTAATTAACCATAGATATAAGAGCAAAAAGTCTTTATAATGAATTTCAAAACACAGTAGTTAACCAATTGAGTGAAAGATAAAACCATACATCATCCAAAGGAATGCAGCTAAAAGTATATGTTGCACGAGCTATGTCCCACGCATCATCTCTCCTTGCTCCTATTTTTTTATGGTAATTTCCTTGGGTGATGGATTTTTGTTTTTTTGAAAATGGTGATGGATTGACATCATATCTTTTTCTTAACTTACACTTACCCCTCTCTCCAAGAGCTTTAAGTGAAACAAAGTTGTTCACGTGAAAAAGAATTGCACGAGTAATTCTTACATCTAGCTAAAAACCAACTAGTAGATCTAGCTAGGTTCGCACTACATAATATTAAAATAAAAGTATGAGATCGATCATATGCAATGAACTGGATGATCACGATCATCAAATTAAAAGCATGAATGTAAAAATAATAAGATAAGTAAAATGACACACGAGATTTACGTGGTTCAGCCGTAGCCTACAGCCACGGGGGTAAATGAGTTTGAGATCTTATTGGGCCGACCGACTCGAAGGCCCAAAGGGCCTAAAGGGAGGGAGTCACTTTTATGACCACTTTTTTGTTAAATGAAACCTAACACAAATGTCCAATTTGATAAAAAGATTGGATTTGGTGAGGTTTTTTTTGGTGAAGCCTTTTCACATAATTCCTATGTATCTTATTTTTCTTTATGTATCCTATTTTTTCAGGGGTATAATTGGCAAGCAAACTAGAATATAACATATCTAAAAATTCGTGCCTTGGAATTTTACAAATTTTATCTCGTTGGAAAGCTTTTAAAAAGATCTACACAATGAGTATATAAACAACAATATCAAATTTAAAGTTTTTACGAAAAATTCGGAGGTATTTTCCTTTTAGGCACAATTTTTGAAAATTGAATACATAGCCATTATGCAAACCACCACAAAAGATGGGTAACACATTATGCAGCTATATTTTGGTTTATGCATCAACTAAATTTCTATCGCAGCTAATAAAACAGTGTACTTCCTCCGTTTCAGGAAAATTGATACTTTCAATTTTTTTCTTCAATTTGGCCTATTTGTCTTCTGTTCGGTCGGCCCTCCCCACCGTGGCAGCGGTGTTCTAGTTATGAATGTTTATGTGTTAAGGCCTATTCCTATGTACCATGTCAAAAAAATGAGTTTGGCATGCCATGTGAGTTTCCCCACTATGGTAGATATGGCAAATTTGATTAAAAATATATATTTAATTGTGTTGGGTGGGACCCCAATGAATAAAATATATATTTGTGTTTGTGTGGTGGGGTATTTACAAAAAATTTAGTATTATAATATAATCAGTGGGACACTTTAAATATAAAAATATATTATAAAAGTGAAAAAGTATGAGAGAATGAGATTATATATATATATAAAATTACTCGGAGATAAAGTCTTTATCGCTGGAGATAAAGAGACTATCGCTGGAGATGGAAAGACCATCGAGCGATGGAGTCTTTATCGCCCGATAGAAACTCCATCGTGTATGCCTATATGTTATAACTGACATATAGGCATATGAGGCATACCCATAGTGGGTGCATATATTGCAAATATATGAATTTGCCATACCCATAGGAATAGGCCTAAAAGGTTCTTTTTCCTAGTGAAAATAAAGGAAATACATAGTATAACAGGCCGTCTCTCTCTATTTCTAACTCTCCTCTCCGCACCCAAGCATCCTCCTCTCTCAAGTAGCCGAGGTTTCTTTTTATAGGATTATGACCGGGTCCCATTGTATCATTCTTCGATCGCTCAGTCCGCTAATCGTTGTCGTCGCATGACTTTTTGTGTTTGCGTTCTGCAATCTCCTGAGATCATTGTCCTTCAACATCGATCTGCCATGTTGCGGATAAGGTTAGGTGGGGTGGTTGAACACATTTAATGCTGAATAGACTACTCCTGCACGCGTTTAACAGCTCTTTTTAGCTGGCCCATCAATTCATTGATACGTGGAAGCTCCTCGACCGTCCTTTCTGAAAAAGCGGGGGTCTAACAACCACACCCAATATTTCTTTCGAAAATCTGTATGAACTAACTCCAATATAATTCCAAGAGAATCAACTAGACAGTTAGACTCAATCAAGGGAATATATCCAAGAGCTATATCTCAATTTCTCAATACAATCTGCAATCTAACAGATAGAAATCTGTGAGCCTGATTGATATGAGAAATAACTTGAACGGTACCAAAGACCAATATTCAAGTGTCAATCAATTTCAATCAACAACCAAAGGTCGAATTTACCAATTGATTGAACTATGCACAACCTGTGATATTTCAATTATATAAACGAATATAATGCGGAAAAGAAATAACACATACAACAGAAGTTTTGTTAACGAGGGAACCGCAAATGCAGAAAAACTCCGGGACCTAGTCCAGATTTGAACACCACACTGTATTAAGCGGCTACAGACACTAGCCTACTACAAGTTAACTTCGGAATGGAATGTAGTTGAGCCCTAACCAAGTCTCACACCGATTAAGGTACATTCGCGTTCCTTACGCCTCTGAATCCCAGCAGGACTCTACGCACTTGATTCCCTTAGCTGATCTCACCCACAACTAAGAGTTGGTATGACCCAAAGTCGAAGACTTTATAAACAAATCCATCTCCCACAGAAAAGTCTATTCTGATAGATAAATCTGTCTCCCACAGAAATACCTACGAAGTTTTTGTTTCTTCTTTTGATAAATCAAGGTGAATAGGAACCAATTGATAATCCGGTCTTATATTCCCGAAGAACAGCTTAGAAATATCAATCACCTCACAATAATTTAACTATATGGTAGTAGAACAAGTTATTGTGGAATCACAAAGAATGAGACGAAGAGCTTTGTGATTACTTTTTATATCTTACCTATCGGAGATAAATCTCGAGCCAATCTTAGAGAAGATAATACTCAATACGATAGAAAAAGTAAGATCAGAACACGCAACTACAGATAAAAAAGTTGGGTCTGGCTTCAGAATCCCAATGAAGTATTTAAGTCGTTAACTTATAATGGTTTTAGGAAAAACCTAGGTTAAAGGAGAATTGACTCTAGTACGCAACTAGTATCACACAGGAGGTGTGGGGATTACGTTTCCCAGTTGCTAGAGTTCTCCCTTATATAGTATTCAAATCAGGGTTTGATATCTTTGAAACAAAGCAATCAATATTTACCGTTAGATGAAATCCTGATTAAAGATTCAAGCTGTTTGCTTAAAACCAAAGCAATATTTCTCCACCATTAGATGGTCTTAGCTTGTTACACACAAATGAAATATACTTTCATTTAGATATGGGTAACAATACCTAAACGTGTATATTGAGTTGGCTCAACAATAGTTAACCAAAGTTAGCCATATGAATACTTTTCTAGTAACCACATTCATCTAACACTTCTAGATCAAATGATAATCAAATGAATCTAATTGTGTTACTCATAGAGTTGTTCAATTGTTTATATTCTGATAGAAGTATACAAGATACAATTGAAACAAAATCAGATTGATTCAAGAGAATTAATTCATGAACACTAAGCCACGGTTTGCAAAGATTGCATTCCTTAATTTATATATGTATTTGTTCATGAGTATAAAATCATACTTAATCGATTTTAGAACTTAAACCAACATAGTTTGCAAACGGGTACGCAAAATTAAGTTTCGGACTTTGGTCTTGTCCTACAGTTTGTAAACCTGTATGCATATTATCGTCCCGGACCTAACTTAGGTAGAATCGTTTGCATACTGGTGTGCAAACTTGGTTCCTGGACTTTAACAGTTAAAACCGTTCGCATACTGGTATGCAAACTTGGTTTCCAGACCTTAATCATACCATAATAGTTTGCATACTGTGCTATATCCAGACAATGGTTAATTGTTCTAAACTCCCATTTCAATCATTGATACATCCTTAGAAGACGACAATAGCTGTCTCACACAAACTATTAGCTTATAAGTAATTTTCAAGTGATCAAATGTTGAATACGAAACATTCCGAGTCGACATCAAATGACTGTCTCAAACAAATCATGTAAAATGTTTCAAGGCAATTTTCACATGATCATCTTTTGACTCATTATTTAGTTTCCAACAAATAAATTGTTTCCAACTAAACTTGTCAAGAATAATGATGAACGTAGCTAAAGAAAAAAGCTTCCAACACATATTTCGAGAAAGATATAAGCGAATTAAACTCATCTTGAAATATCAAATGTGTATTATATAAAAGTCTATATAGCTATACGACTTAGTCTCAATGGGAGATATAATAGAATAGGCTTCTGAGCGATAGATAAGTTTTAGTCTCCACATACCTTTTGTTGATGAAGTTCCTTCAAGCTCTCCTCAGTAGATCTTTGTCTTCAATCGATGAACGCCGTGAAGTCTAAAGCTCAACTGCATATTTTATCCAAGTCCGAGACATAGCTATAAGTAGACTAGAAATCAAGACTTATAGTTTTGATCACCTAAACTTGATAAACAAGCTTGAGATAACAACGTTGCGAGTTCGACCGAGCAGTGCTCTAACTTTAAAAATCACCTCGTGATCTATGAAATTAATATTTAGTGAAGATCCCGTACTTCCATTATATTGTAGTTATAATGCTCCTTCCTTGAGATCATGCCACGTGTACGATGAATATTTTGCAGTTACAGTATGCCCCTTGATTTACCCTGATTGCCGAGGGCATTCTGGATTTTCCCACGTTCGCTGCCATTACTGCATGGTCTCCTCGTGGCATTTATGTCCTTTAATACCACTCCATCAACTCTGTCGGCTATTTAAAGGAGGTTCTCCCCTGAATTTATTTCACATTATCATTCCTTTGTCCCTTCCTCTTTACTGCTATGCTACATTCTTCCAACTTCTCAACTTCCCTAAACCTCATATGTCCACAGATCTCTTGAAGGTGGTGTTCTGACTCTGCTGAAGCCTTGTTTTTCGTTTCCCCCTACTTCGATTGTAAGTCTTTTTTCTCTTTATTGAGAACTTAAGTTTCTTTAAGGAGGAAAAACCCTAATATTTTGTTCCTGACTATCTTACGCTGAATTTGTTTCGTCCTGATTAGACTTTTCCCACAATCATGGCAAGTTCGACCAGAAGTGGTGGACGCTCCTTTAAGAATCCATATGATCCTCTTGTTCAGTCTTCAGACAAGAACTTAAAATAACCTAAAGATTCCACCTATCGTAACTCTAAACCTCCAAGTGGAAGAAACATAGTTGAAGATCGTGAGACAATGGTAAAAGGGTCTTCTTCTGATTGCATGAAGTCTATAATTGTAAATTCCGCAGATCGAAATCCGTCTGAAGCTCGTTCTAAGAAGATTCATTACTCTCCCGCTGTTGTGTCTCCGTCTTCAGATCGTCCTCAAGAAAGGACACTGTATGTCGTTGTTGAGCCTGATATGGAAGTTTGTCATAACGGCATACTCCTTCATGACATCCTAGCGGCTCTTCCTTTCGCCCCTAAGTTTACCCATACTGAAGGGCGTGAGCTGCTTCCTGAAAAAAACGGGGGTCTAACAACCACACCCAAAATTTCACTTAGCAATCTGTATGGACTAACTCCGATATACTTTCAAGAGAATCAACTAGAAAGTCAGACTCAATCTTAAGAAAAGTATATCAAAGAGTTATATCTCTATTTCTCAATTCAATCCGCAATCAAACAAATAGGAATTTGCGAGCCCGATTGAATATAAGAAATAACTTGGACGGTATCAAAAACCAATATCCAAGTGTCAATCAATTTAATCAACAACCAAAGGTTGGATTCACAATTGATTGAACTTACGCACAACCTGTGATATTTCAATTATATAAACAGACACCAGAAGTTTTGTTAACGAGGAAACCGCAAATGCAGAAAAACCCCGGGACCTAGTCCAGATTTGAACACCACACTATATTAAGCCGCTACAGACACTAGCCTACTCCAAGTTAACTTCGGACTGGAATGTAGTTGAGCCCTAACCAATCTCACACTGATAAAGCTACAGTTGCGCTCCTTACGTCTCTGAATCCCAGCAGGACTCTACGCACTTGATTCTTTTAGCTGATCTCACCCACAACTAAGAGTTGCTATGACCCAAAGTTGAAGACCGTATAAACCAATCTGTCTCACACAAAAAAGTCTATTGAATAGATAAATCTGTCTTCCACAGATAAACCTATGAGTTTTGTTCCGTATTTTGATAAATCAAGGTGAACAGGAACCAATTGATATACCGGACTTATATTCCCAAAGAACAGCCTAGAAATATCAATCACCTCACAATAATCTTAATCGTATGGTAGCGAAACAAGATATTATGGAATAACAAACGATGAGACAAAGATGTTTGTGACTACTTTTTTTCTTGCCTATCGGAGATTAAATCTCGAGCAAATCTTAGAGAAGATAGTACTCAATCACGATAGAAAACAGCAAGATCAGAACACGCAACTACAGAGAAAATATTTGGGTCTGGCTTCACAATCCCAATGAAGTCTTCAAGTCGTTAACCTATAGGGTTTTGTGAAAAACCTAAGGTTAAAGGAGAATCGACTCTAGTCGCAAATAGTATCACACATGAAGTGTGGGGATTCGGTTTCCCAGTTGCTAGAGTTCTCCTTTATATAGGCTTCAAATCAGGGTTTGCAATCAATGTTACCTTGGTAACAAAGCATTCAATATTCACCGTTAGATGAAAACCTGATTCGGCTCAAGCTAATATCTTTCAACCGTTAGATCGAACTTAGCTTGTTACACACAAATGAAAAGTGACTTCATTTAGATATGAGTAACCGTACCTAAACGTTTACACCTTTGTTGGCTCAACAATAGTTAACCGAAGTTAGCCATATGAACACTTTCATATCAACCATATTCATCTTAACCATAACTAGTTCAAATGACTCAAATGAAACTAGTTCTAGAGTTGTTCAATTGTTTATATTCTCATAGAAGTATACAAGACACAATTGAAGCAAACTCGATTTTGATTCACATGAATCAATTCATGAACATTATAGCCACAATTTACAAAAGATTGCATTCCTTATTATATAAATGTATTAGTTCATGAACAAACCAACAAGTAAGCATACGGGTATTGTTAGAGCATAGCTCGGTTGAACCCACCAAGCATTGGTATGTCAAGTTTGGTTGTCATATTTTAGTGAATCAAAACTCATTTAAAGAGTCGCTTGATTATATACTAGAGTCAACTTCGTATAGGTTAGCTTGAAAGTGTTAGGATATGAGACTTACAAGTATTACATGAAGACTTGAAGAATGTGAAGAAGTATGGAGCTACAACGACAACATCATCCTTCCTCTTGAGGTTGGTAATATTTGACTTGAACTGTTTCATTCCATAACGTATCTTTCAAGTCATGCATATTGAAAACATAACTGCGAAGATGTGTATGATACTCTAGTTAGACATAGTATTAAGGAATACAATACGAGGTTTATTGCTTAACCATTACACTTTGTATATAAGACATCGACGTGATCATATGAATGCTATTGTGATTATGTATGGGTATGAGTGAAGATTTCATCCTAGGAAACAATGTTTTACATTCGTTTAAATGAATTAAGTTCATAAACTTGTTTTGTGAATCGAAAGGGAAATCGTTGGGCTTATTGGTATTGTTATTCATTGCAAATCTATTTTGA
This sequence comes from Papaver atlanticum, assembly GCA_023531105.1. NCBI lineage: Eukaryota > Viridiplantae > Streptophyta > Magnoliopsida > Ranunculales > Papaveraceae > Papaver > Papaver atlanticum. Next base: position 17,633 of record JAJJMB010000289.1, on the reverse strand, counting down.
ATTACCAATATGCGTGTTAAGTATAACCGTTCATAAACTTGTTTATGTATCTTGGTAAAACTATTCACAAGGCCTTACTTATGTATTGGTATGACTTTTATTAGTGAAACTGATCTTAAGTAATCACTCAAGATGGTATGATCGATGCCTTGTAAATAGCAACTTTTATCTAGTCATTGGGGAACCGATCCTAGTAAGAGGTGCAACAAATTTACAAGAGGGAATTGATCCTTGTAAGAGGTGCAACACGTTTTTAGTAGATGGGGGAACCGATCCTATGAACATGTGCAACAAGTTTGTAGTTTTGGGGGAACCGATCCTATGGACATGTGCAACCGAATACAGGTAGTTACCATAAGTTGTGGGGAACCGATCCTAGTACCTAGTAAACCTAATTTTGGTAACTAGCGTGACTATGCACAATACTCACATGGAGGTAGAACCAAACTTGTTTTGGTAGAACCGTGAAACCATGATTGGTGATTTGATAGGATAATCAATCACATAGTTCTTGGAATTCAGACGAACCAATTCTAAACTTGTTTGGAAGTGTGGCAAATCGTTTCCAAGATTGTAAGTATGAAAAAGGACTTACAAAGTAAAGATGTCGACATACTTTGAACATGTGTATTAACTCTTATCATTAATTGTTCAAAGATATTCCTTAATAGCTAAAGGAGAATCCTAGGATCGAAATAAATTGAGAATCTTTTATTTAAGGTTTCTTAGTTTTTATATGCTATTTATTTTCCAGCAAATAAATGCATATCTTTAGAAAATAATAATTAGTAATGTGTATTTACTGATTATAGATTTTCTATTGGGATTTTGGTCCATATTTGGACAGTGCATTTCCAAGAGTTATGAAAACCGATTTTGTGTTTATTGCATATCTTTGAGAATATTCGGTTTTGGAAATTCCTTGGTGTCTAAACTTCCTTGTCTATAAATATTGAAGTTTGCATTTCGAGCAAACTAATCCTCAGAGCCAGCAAAACTACCTAGTTGTGTTGTTACTGGTGGAGCCGCCTATTCGGAGAGGAAAATAACCTAATTAGGAGAAATCTCTTACGGCCGCTCGGTTTAAAGACTTCTTAGGATTGATAAGCTCTATTAGTACCGTTGGTGGGAAACTAGATAATTGCGGTTTATTATTAGTTTTTGATTGATTTGATTAACTAACGGTTGTTGAACTTTGATTGCACCTAGTTTGTTTATGCTTGAGAATCTTCTCTTCTGATATAAGATTCACTCAAACTAGGTCGAAGTTTCGATGGGGATCTTTAGACTGTTTGTGGATCTAAAGACATCTTGTGATAATCCAACATTAACAGACTCCGTTCTGTGTGTGATTGATCACAAGAGATTCAAGTTGATTGTGTGCAGGTGCTGATTGAAGATTAAAGAATATTTGAAGACAAGAAGACTGTTTGGGTTCATAATCTTTGGTGTGCACAATACTTGTTTCGGCTGGAAAGGGATCCAACTATAATCGGTTTATCCTTGTGTTAGATTGGATTAATTAGTTGAGTAGACCGGCATCAATACAATTCTTTGTGATTAAAAGTATTGATTGCAAAATCTTGACAATTACTTTGGTAGTTGTTATTGGATAGATCTAAGGACTTGGCAAAGGAGTTTATTGGGATAAACGGAAGAGCCTTTTGTTGAACTCATATCACTTGGTTGAAAAGAGTTGTTGCCGAACAGATTTGTTGTTCTTTTACTGTTTGGAATACGAACCAAAGGAATTGTTCCAAGTGCGTGACTTATTTACAAGTTGGAGCCGTAGGGATACAGACGGAACTAGGTGAACTAAAGGTTTAGTTGCTTGGTCTCAACTATATGAAGTTGGTTTGATTTTGTATAGCGGCTTAATCCTGAAAGTATTCAATTCTGGACAAGGTCCCGGGGTTTTTATGCATTTGTGGTTTCCTCGTTAACAAAATCTTGCTGTGTCGTTTACTTTTCTATTTCAGCAATTATAATTGTTTTTATTATAATTAGAAGTAAAATACACAAACGTTAATTCCTATTTACTTGTAGTAATCCTATTGTATTTGGTTAAGTCCGAACCATTTATCAAGTAAACATACTTCGTTGTTGTATTGTCTCGATTTCGTATCCATAGACGATCACACGAAGTGTGAACCGATTTGTTGTGTTGTCTCGACTCAGTCCATAGACAATCACTATCGGAGAAAGGACTTATAGGTGGAAAAGTTTTAGATTGAGGTATATTTGGGTACCCTCGTCTTTTCAGGTATGCATACTATGGTTCTCGGACTTGGATTACATATATGCAAATATGCATACTATGCTTTATCCAATCATGGTTAAGTGTTCTAAAGTCCATTTCAATCATTGAAACATTCTCGGAAGATGGGAATAGCTGTCTCACGCAAACTATTAGCTTCAAAGCAATTTTCAAGTGATCGAACGATCAATACGAAACATTCCGAGTCTACATCAAATGACTGTCTCTCACAAATCATGTAAGATGTTACCAGGCGATTTTCACATGATCATCTTTTGACTTTCGTCAAGAATATAAGATGAACTTGGTTAAAGCGAAAGCTTACCAACACATATTTCGAGAAATATGTAAGCGAGTTAAACTCAGCTCGAAATATCAAATGTGTATAATTGAAGTCTATATAGCTAGTTATACGACTTTTGTATCAAATAGGAGATAGAGTAGATAGACTTTTGAGTGATAGATGAGTTAAAGTCTCCACATACCTTTTGTTGATGAAGTTCCACAAGATCCCTTTAGTAGTTCTTCTTCTTCATTCGATGAACGCCATGAAGTCTAATGCTCAACTACACTTTCTATCCTAATCCGAGACTTAGCTATAAGTAGACTAGAAATCAAGACTTATAGTTTTGGCAACTAAACCTGACAACAAGCTTGAGATAGCAATGCTTGCGAGTTCGAATGAGCAGTGCTCTAACAATCTCCCCTTTTGTCAATTTTAGTGACAAAACTATCAATATATATGGAATACAAAATAAATAAACTTTGTAGCTCTCAATCCAAATGCTTGATTTTCTTGGTTCTTCAACATTACTCGAAATCTTCGTCACTTCCAAGTACTCAGTGATTCTTAATGTGTTCAACTCAGCATCATAGTTGTTGAAGATCCGTAGCTATAAAAATGAGAAAGGAGTTGCTCTCAATCATTGTTATACAGTGTCATAGTATCATTACACAGCATCAAAGTCCAATTGTATCACAACTTTGACAACAATACTATGGTGATTTGTATCACTCCCCCTTAGTCAATACTTCATCTCACATGAAAACCACTCCCCCTTACATAATTATCCGTAAACCATATGTATTTGTAGTGTGAACTACACATTAATTCTCCCCTTTTTGTCAATAAAAATTGGCAAAGGTACGAAAACTAGTGGGATCCTAATGAAATTTCCATAGAGATACTTCATGACCAAAATAGAACATATCAACTTTGTTTCGATGATTTCAAATAGCCGAAACTAGTGTATTCATCAAGGAGCTTATAAAGATACAAGAAAACTCCTACATATTCCACAGCCACACTCCCCACAAAGATTTGGCAACTAAGCACACGTTCAATTAAGAACTCTCCCCCATAAAATGTCATTCCCAAAAGGACAACAAGAGCGCCCTTACTGTCACAAGAAAAGAAGGATTTCTTTGTTTATTAACAAATCACATGAAACATGAATTTGTATCCAAAATACTCAAATAATAAATTAACCACAAGAGAACCCATGATTAATTAAATCGGAAATGCTCAACATAAGAGAACTTACGGAGCCGCACAGTATTTACACAATGATGTGGATCAGGGAAGGACCAATACTGCGGAATATTCAAAGATTCATTCTATTTTTCATCAATATTTGCATAGAGACATGTAATAGACTTAATATTTGTAGACAAAAGTTCATCCTATCTTCCATCAATATTTGCATAATGACATAATAGGATTAACTTTTGTTTGTCAAAAGTTCATTCAATCTTTTATCAATATTTGGATAATGACATATGAAAGACTTAACTTTTGACATATATGGGAGAATCATAGTTCACGGACGCAAACACACATATCCCATAATAAATTGCAATATATGAAACCATAAATATTAATACTGCAAAAATCATCTTCCAAATAAACTTTAGAATTTAAATAAATAAATATAAAAACATTGCAAGATGAAAATCGTTGGAAATAGCTATGTTTACTCACAATAATGGCTATTCCAAACCCTAGTTATCCTTCTTAAAACACAAGAATAAATTCTCATAAGAAGTTTCCTAGATAAAATAAAGTCAACAAGCAAACAACAAAAGACTCCTAAACCAACAAAACTGATCACGAACGAAAATCACGGATCACTACTGGAATCCACACGAGTCTTGAGTCCTTTGAGCTTATGACCGACAACATCCACTGCTTCTTCAGAGAAGATATCCTCATTGAGAAGATCTTTAACACGTGTCTTCATGAGAACAAGGTCTAAATTAACCTTTTTCAACTCAGTTCTTAACACATCAAAACCCTTCATAGTATCAACTAGTTGCATTTTTTCTTCCTCAAAGTATTTAAGAAAATCATGAACCACTTCAGCAGAAACCATATCCTCATTCTCAACATCCTGATGAGTGTAGGCATAGTAGCATGAGGCATTAGGATTTTGATCATCTTCTACTAGGGTTCTTTTCTTCATCCCCTTGGACTCGAAACCAATACCTTTATCAATAAAGCCTCTTGCAAAACCACCAGTGCGAGAAGGTAAAGATATTCTTGACAAAACGACAAAAACCTAGAGTATACGTACGAGACTCAATAGGTTTGGTATTTAAATGGTTTCTTAAGGAAGGTGACTTTTAGGGTTTCCATAGTTGGTTCGTGACAAGTAGCACGCGTAATCGTACAAACATAAGCTTGACCCATAGGCGTGCAAATAAAAACAACAGAGACTGCAAACCAAGAAAAGACTGTTTGCATGATAATATTCTGCTGAGTGAATATTTTCACAAGTCTTAGCTTAATAAATTTTATATTCTCAGTAGAAAAATTTAGAGCATAAGAGTAGCATTTTTGACTCAAAACAAAAAATCAAAAATCAAAAAAATTGACAAGACCTATACAAATACTTATGCAAGAATGTTTGTGAATGATAATCCATCTAAGAACGATAAGAAAACATCCAGACAATCAGAGAACATTTTGCCATCAAGTATACCTGATCATATCTCACTCAACAAGGATTTCTGTGAGTGCGATTTCAACCTTGTGATTAATTAGCACAAGTATGAGCCTTGATCTCATTAAATGAATGTTTTTTTTTCAGTTAACCCTCTTTTTCTTAATCTTTGGAGGAAAAACGTTTTGATGCGAAAAGTTATCATAAAACTTACTATCATCAAAATACGACGCATAATATGGATTCTTACCTGAAGGATTTTGATCAGAGGGATTCGACAGCCTGTTGATGAGTTCTTTGTATCCTTCAATTATCAAATTTAGGTTTTCTTTCGTACCTCCATTTTTCATTCCTTCTCCTGAAACCTTATTCGCAACAAGAACAACAATATCTCCCTTTTTAGCTGAAGAAGATCCTTGAACTCTTCTTGGACGAATTGTGTTAAGATTACTGTTACATGCATGAACATTCGAGGAACAAATCGAACTGACTTTCCTGATAGGATTCACAGGGTGAGTACTAAAACCAATTGGTTTAGACATACGAATGTCAGTTATACTTTTGAGAATTAAATCTAAGGTGTGTTGAAGTCGATCAATAGAATTGTCATTCAACCTCGATTTCCTCATTTGTTCAACATGTCCTTTTGAATCACAAAAGAGACACACTTTCTGATCACCTGGGTAATTAGAGTGAACAGACTTAACACAATCGTTGGGAGATTTCTTCCTTCCGTGTGATGTGGAGATTCCTTGATTATAGGAAGATACAGGCACATATTTTCCAATCGGAAGGGATTGCGATTTAGCTTCTGGAACTGAAGTCTCAGTTGAGTTAGAAGCAATTGGTATAGTGGACTCTTCAGAACATCTTTGAATAGAGAGTTTACTCAAAAAACGTTAAATATCCAAGGCATTGTCTTTGAGTTTAGCCTCTAGTAAGGTTCGTGAAGAACAAACTAAGGCGTTTTCTTCATGGAGAACCTTTAATTGAGAGTCACGATCATTTACTATACCATAAAGAACATTGACTTTGTGTTTCAACCGATTGATTTTATCATCCTAGATTCTAATAAGTTTTAAAATCACACTCTCTTTGGATGCTTCCCTTTCTTCAACAGAGTCAGACTCGTTCGAAAGGTAATCGGGATAACACATGTCAGTGTTTCGTTGGAACATAATGTTCATCTATATTCGAGATAGGCGAATCTTTCTCTTTAATAGATTTCATGGAAACAGAACTTTTATTTCTGATGATGCGTTTATCTGAGATAACACTTCTGTCCATAGAGTCAGATCGCTACAAACACAGACTTATAAGGTCTTAAACGTGTTTGCCTACTCTGGTACCAATTAGAAAAAACGGGGGTCTAACAACCACACCCAAAATTTCGCTTAGAATTCTGTATGGACTAACTCCAATATATGATAGACGCATTTATGTGTCTATTTTTATCTCTATTGTGTATATTGTTAGTACCCATTTTTGTACTTATTTTGGTATTTTATCCCTTTGTAGGTGTTTTTGGAGAAATAGGCTTTTGCGGCGAAATTGGCTCGAAAAGTTGTTAAAGGCACCTGGGAGGACATTTGCTATTCAGACTCTCATTTTGGATAAGGGGTAACCCATTTCCAAGCAGCTGCTAAGCACAGATCGGGATTGGATAGGGGGACACCTCCTTCACGTTCAAATTTTAAATTTTGGCGGGAAACCAAAACCAAAATATATACACGTTTCTGACAGTTTTGGTGGTAGTGATTTGGAGGAGTTTGAGGTCGATTAAACCTCTTATTTTCATAGGGTAGACTCCTTATGGGTCTAGGAATCTAACATGGGTGTTGAAATCGATTAAACTGGTCTCAATCAACGGATTTTTATCTCAATAGAAAAATATGGAAAGTCACGTGTGTGACCGATTTTAGGGAATTTTAGAGAGATTAAAGTACTATAAACCTTCCCAAAGCTTGATATCTATCTAAGGAAGATTTTAGAATTAAAAGGAAAGCTCAGAAACGCGTGGAAATCCTAAAACAAGAAATTGTCGCAACTTTGCCGTGAAGAGAAAGGAAGAGATTTTGGAAGATTCTTGAGAGATTTAATTGGTATTTTTGATATAAATAGATTGTTTGGGTCATATAGAAGGGGTGTCGAAAGTTAGGGGAAGTTTAGAAAACCACAGAGCCGAAAAATCAAAGTTGCAGGAAACCCGTTGCTGCTGCTGAAGAACACGAAGAACTTCGACCCACACTGGACCGTCGCAGAAGCAGTCTTATATTCAACTACAGAACTGATTTATCGTTTATTAACAACAATTCAGTTGTATCGGTGATTTCTGTAACGCCAGAAAAGTGTTGTAGATTCGCTGTATTATTATTTTTATTCAATAAAAACACCTTTTAAGCCATGTTTCTATCTTTTGGGCATGTTTTCGGCGTGATGAGCTAAACCCCAACACTGGGATGACGGAGGAAGCCATGTTTCACAATTGATGGTAATTATAATCGATTCTTATGACTTTTTGCATTGCTTTTCAATCGATTTATGATTTTCATTGATTATTTGTGATTTTGTTTGATAATGTATGCTTAGTCTAAGAACTTTTGATGCACTATGCTTATGATTTACATCTAATGCTTTATAAAATCTACTTTTGACAAAGGATTAGAATCTATAAAGGAGCTAGTATTGTTATGAATCATCGTATGAACCAATTGATTGTGAAGTTTGGTGGAATCCTAAGTCCCAGTCTCTCATAATATTGATATCATCTTTGTTTATTTGCTATTTTAATCGGAATATAAGTCTAGAATCAAGTCTTCACAAGTCCGAGTTGAACGAACTCTACTTATCACTTTTTACAACAACATTAAATCACATCAATTTTTTGCGCCGCCGACGCGGACTTGCTTTTAGGGTTTTAGATTTATTTTTATTTGTTCTTTTTTACGTTTCTTTGGGTATTTTTCTGTGTGCTACAGGTTTTGGAGTTTGGATCGAAAAGAAAAAGAAGTTGTCAAGGAGTTTGGTGATTTCATAAAGACTTGGAGCTAAAGCTTAAAGCGAAAAGAACGGAGGAAAGACAAAGATATTTTTTTTAATTAATTAGATTTTATTTTATTTAGATTTTATTTTTAGAAATTGTAAATAGGACTTTATTTTTGTAAATTTTTATTTTTGAACCTTTTTCTTTTTGGACATTGGACTTTAGACATTATTTTTAAACCCTACGGAAGGGTATATTTTTAAATATAAACTGTTTGCAGGGAAGGACGACGATTACGATATCGTCTCGGCCCCTCGGGTTCGCACATTGACACAGGAGTCAGTGGCCCGAGTCGACTACAGCGGTTCTTCGCCCGTCTGGTACGGGAGGTAAACTTTTAAACACCCGCGAATCCCCTGTCAGCGGGTTTACTGTCTTCATTAAGGTGCATATATGCTGAGGAATTGAATACGTACATTTATTTTCCTAGTAAAGGGCAAGGCCTGGCCATATAAGATAAGGGTTTGGATTTCATCACCGTTCTCTTCTTGCCCGCCTTAGGAAAAAAATACCGAACGCGAACCCAAGCTTAAAATATTGACTAGAACGAGACCGATAGGGTAACGAGCTTATAGGAAAGTCGTTCAAAAGGATCGTATTGGGTGTCTTGTTAGCCTAACTCAAAGTTCAGGAAGATTATTTTAAGTCAATTAGAGCCGCCTTGTAACCCAGGGAAGCGTTGCCAAAGAGGTGGGGATATCAAAGATCCTCTGAGCTTCTCCTACTTCTTTTCGACTTACTTTATTCGGATCGTCCTACGAGGTTTGCTAAAATTGTGGCCAGTTGCCTCTTGGAAGAGTAGAAGATGGTCTAGAAATAATCTAAGGGAGCCATCATGCTTGTTGTTTACTAGATTTTATAGGTTTGATTTGGTCAAGTCAGCCTTGTTTGTGATTGTTTAGAATTCCCTTGCAGTTAGAATGTCGAACTGGTATTACAATAGGCAATACAATGAATATCCGACTGATTTTCAAAATGGACATTATTCACACTACGACCATAGTGTAAATAGTGGTTGGGAACACCAACCTTTTGAAGGTTATGGTTCATACCATGGTGAGCCCAATTACTATCTACACACACACCGGTCATATGAGCAAGAAAATAAGGATTATTATAGTGCTAGTACCTCGTCTTTGGACAATTCAATCAAACTGTTGAAAACTAGTCCTTATTATGATCATTTTGTTCCTATTTATGATCCTCCCGTATCTTTAGAAGAGTCTCTTAAGCAGTTAACTGAGCAAACAAATAAGTTTATGTCGGAAATGAGTAGACGAACTGCACCATTGAGAAAACTTTCTATAGAGGAATCCCTCAAGCAAATGGCTGAGACGAACGAAAGACTTGCTCGAAATAATCTTGATTTCCAATACAGTGTTTCCAATTGTACCCTTGAAAATGAGGATAGTTATTTGCATAATCAAGATGACGAGGTTAGCATTGGAAACACTAGTTTAGATGAGGTTCGACCATTTTCATGTTATTACAATGATGATTATGATGAGGATAGTGTTGATGAAGAATCTGAAATATGTAGGCATAGTGATCAAGAATTTGTTACTCCAATTGAGCTTTATAATGAAAATATTATTTCTAGTTCAAATCAAAATAATTTTAATAATTATTCACCTATTCAAAAGGACAAGGATTTTTCTAGAGATATCCCCGTTTTAGACGATGTAGTATTTCCTTTTGATTACGAAGCCAATAATGGTTTAGGGGAACGGGTTTATTCTGAGAATACTGTTTTAGAGTCCAACCAACTACCCCTCCCTATATATGTTTATTTGACATTTTTACAACTTTGATTAGGGGAGCAAAAATCATTCATCAACTCCCACTTTTACTGTTCATGTGCAATGATTGCGCGCAATAATTGCGCATAATGATCGCGCACAACGATTGCGGGACACTCGCTTCTACCGTATTGCACAATGATTGTGCAATATTCACTTGTGGACAAACTCTTCGGTTTGGATTTCCTGAACAAAAGTCCCATACCAGATGCTCAGATATCACGGGTTTCTTCAAGTTGTCATGGAACATCAATTAGGACCTTCTGAGAAAATGTCCCATACCGCATACTCAGGAATCAAAAAAGAGTCCACAACGTTACCAAGAATCTCAATTTGCAAGTGCCCAAAAGGATATCTCAACAAGGTATCCTAGATTGCGTCCCATACCACCACCCAGGAATCCCTAAGGTTCACAAGTTGAAAGATGTCATTGATATGAAAAGAATTTTAGCGTAGTACTGTGTGGAACAGCTTCCATTTGCCCACCGTCCCTGACGGTCATCAAGGTTGCCACTCGTAAGTGGGATGCTAGCCGGGCCTGACAACGCACACCATTGTCTAGTTGCCAACGTGTGGGGATAATCAGTCCCATTGTCTACCCACCGTCCCAGACGGTCTTCCGGATATCCACTCGTGAGTGGGGTGCCACTTAGGCCAGGCAAACTCACAGCATTCAAACAAGCTCAACTCGATTCGCATAGTAACTGGCATAGCAGTTACAAACTCCTTTCCGCGTAAAAGTTGGCATACTCTCCAACTTCAGATTTTCCATAAAAGAAGTACTCGCTTGACGAGTCCATTACTCAAAGTCCCTAGAGTTTTCTCGGAACTTACTCTGATACCAACTGTGACGGACCGTAAAATTATGCCTGGTGCGCCTGGACGCGCAGGCCATAACTCCCCCGGTGCTCCATGATGATGCTACGATCCGGGCTTCAAAGCAATGCAAATACACGTTAAATTTCCATTGCAATCATGCTTGGGGAGCATGATGCATCTAAATTATCTTCCACACCGTTTCAACTTACCCTTATTCCGCAAAGGGTTTATTAAGAACACAAAAACTTTCCTAAAACGGCAAAGAAACGGCCTTTTTAGGCCCTAAACGATGGAATTTAGCTAAAATTCCAAGACCATGATATTTTATATCACGTCTTTATCGTTGGGACGTTTCCAATCAATTTAGATCCTTCTTGAGCTAAATTACAACAATCGGGCTTTTAGCCTCCAGATAGGTTATAACTTTCCCATCGTTGGTACCATCGTTGGTACTTTCCTCATCAAGTCTTTCCACAATCATCTCTTGCATCGAGCTACCGAGCTTAGATGATAAGAGTGGCCAAAGTTCCGCAATCATCTCACAATTAAATGATATGAGCGACAAAGTGCTGGACCGGCTATGCTGCAACTCATAGCGGCTGCCTACATACCCTTCCCTACTCTAAAGGGACCAAGCACAGACCGTAGTTCATCAAAGGGATAATAACTTAAGCAAAACTCGTTTACAAGGCTGTGGCCTAGCAATAATGGTTATGGCCTTGTCCGTATAGGCTATTCCGCCAAGATGCACAATGATTATACATCATCGGGTCCGTGACATGGCATAGTGATGCCTAAGCACAAAATTCCCTCTTAGAAAGGCTACACAACTATAAATGAACCTTAGGCATCATTAGTACTCTTCCGGCTAAGCTATGAAGCTTACTTGGTACATCGTCCGCATATGCACCTTAAACCAACTAACCCTCCCTATATATGTTTATTTGACATTTTTACAACTTTGATTAGGGGTGCAAAAATCATTCATCAACTCCCACTTTTACTGTTCATGTGCAATGATTGCGCTCAATAATTACGCATAATGATCGCGCACAACGATTGCGCGACACTCGCTTCTACCGTATTGCACAATGATTGTGCAATGTTCACTTGACCAGCCCTCTCTTACCTAATGCATCATTTGATGCGAGATTTTTCCCTTAAACAAATCCAAAACATAATGCAACATTTTGGCGCAATATTGGCCTTAAGCCAATCCACCTTTACAAAGCAACGGAAGATTTAGATGAAGCTTTATCTCAGGCCATGGCGCATCTTTTAACATGCGGCATGCTGAAAACACGGGGTGTTACTTTATCTCAGGCCAATAGTTTTGGTTTTTAATTTCATCCCCGAAATTCAATACCAAAACTATTGTGGACAAACTCTTCGGTTTTGATTTCGTGAGCAAAAGTCCCATACCAGATGCTCAGATATCACGGGTTTTTTAAAGTTGTCATGGAACATCAATTAGGACCTTCTTAGCAAACGTCCCATACTGCATACTCAGGAATCCAAAAAGAGTCCACAACGTTACCAAGAATCTCAATTTGCAAGTGCCCAAAAGGATATCTCAACAAGGTACCCTAGATTGCGTCCCATACCACCACCCAGGAATCCCTAAGGTTCACAAGTTGAAAGATGTCATTGAAATGAAAAGAATTTTAGCGTAGTAATGTGTGAAACAGCTTCCAGTTGCCCACCGTCCATGACGGTCATCCAGGTTGCCACTCGTAAGTGGGATGCTAGCCGGGCCTGAAAACGCACACCATTGTCCAGTTACCAACGTGTGGGGATGATCAGTCCCATTGTATACCCACCGTCCCAGATGGTCTTCCGGATATCGACTCGTTAGTGGGGTGCCACTTAGGCAATGAAAACTCACAGCACTCAAACAAGCTCAACTCGATTCGCATAGTAACTGGCATAGCAGTTACAAACTCCTTTCCGCGTAAAAGCTGGCCTACTCTCCAACTTCAGATTTTCCATAAAAAGATGTATTCGCTTGACGAGTCCATTACTCACATTTCCTAGAGTTTTCTCGGAACTTTCTCTGATACCAATTGTGACGGACCGGAAAATTACGACTGGCGCGCCTGGACGCGTAGGCCATAACTCCCCCGGTGAGCCATGATGATGCTACGATCCAGGCATAAAAGCAAGGAAAATACACGTTAAATTTCCATTGCAATCATGCTCGGGGAGCATGATTCATCTAAATTATCTTCCACACCATTTAACCTTACCCTTGTTCCGCAAAGGGTTTATTAAGAACAAAAAAACTTTCCTAAAACGGCAAAGAAATGGCCTTTTGAGGCTCTAAACGATGGAATTTAGCTAAAATTCAAAGACCATGATATTCAATATCACGGTTTTATTGTTGGGACGTTTCCAATCGATTTAGAGCCTTCTTGAGCTAAATTACTACAATCGGATTTTTAGCCTCCAGATAGGTTATAACTTGCTCACCGTTGGTACATGCCTAAGTCGAACGGCTTGATAGGAAGTATGAGCATCCGCTTGCTGGCATGCAACTTTCCTCATAAAGTCTGGAAACAATCATCTCTTGCATCGAGCTACCGATCTTCGATGATATGAGGGGCCAAAGTGCCGCAATCATCTCACAATTAGATGATATGAGCGACAAAGTGCTGGACCGGTAATGCTTCTACTTATTGTGGCTGCCTACGTACCCTTCCCTACTCTAAAGGGATC